>RCUC01134724.1:0-28879 GCA_003697995.1 Taxidea taxus jeffersonii | reverse complement strand
AATCCATTTTGGTGGTTATAAAAATGTTCTGTCCTTTGACCCAAGAGTTTTGCTTCTGGGAACCTAAAAAAATTTTAAAAACTCTAAGAATGTTACTCACACATGATTATATCATTTATGGTGCTCTTCTAATGCATGAAAATAAAGCAAAATCGATATCCCCAAACAAGGGCAAATGGGATATTGCCCATGAAACTGGCTCTTAGTGAACTACTGTGCTGACATTTAAATCAATCCTCATAAAGATGACATAGCTTCATGAAAAATTGCCTAAAATGTAATATTTTACTGAATAATGCAGAATACAAACGAATGAGCTAACCTTAATAGTACTCTCAAAATTGTGCCAGCACATTTGGAAGGACGACAAATGAACAAGAAAATGGTAAAACTGGTAATCTGTGCTTATGTTGCCATTACAAGATTTTTTTTCTATTTTTTCTCAACTAAATACATACATTCCAGCATATAATTTGTTTGGGGGCCTGCTTTCATCTTGGATGTTGGAAATGGCATCCTCCGCTTCTAGCCTTCCTCTGTCTGCTGGTTGTCCTTGCCCTGCACTGCAGGGAAAGGACAGGAGGCAGAAGGAAAGGACATCAGGGGGTCTTCTTGCCAGACTCATGGATGGGTGCTCCCACCCATGTCTGGAGACACATCCCTCCTGAGGTATAGAAGGGGGAGGCTCTCATGACATAGAGTTGCTGACAGCCTGAAGTGGGAAACCTTCCATTTGCAGCATGTGGAGAAATAAAACTCCACAAAGCCAGAAGAATTGTCAGGGAAGATTCACTGAGTCAACAGAAAGGCCATGGGAGAGGTTTGTTTCTTTAACACAGAAGCACCAAAAATAATTGCATTTCCTCTCTTTATCTAGTTCATGGTTATTGGCCCCAGAGGAGTAGATGATAAAAAGCAACAAATAATCCCTAAAGCTCCAAATGCCTCACTTGGAATCTTTAGCATATTTAGCTTTCTAATGATCTTCCCATTGAAATATCCATGAAAACACATAGACACACACGAATAAAACATTGTAATGGCCCAGGTAATAAGGGATATTGTTTGGCAATAGGCTATTTTCTTGTAAAAGTTTCCTAAAGGAACTGTGCAATGTGGTTAGTTTGCTCGTTCCTAAACATCTCTAAATGAGCAACACGTCAGGGCAAGGGACGGTGAGAAGGGCTTTACTTCACTCCCAGGTGTGTCCTTATGTTAGAGACCCAGGGTATGTGCTGCTGAACGGACGTCCTCACAGAACGTCCTCCCCGTCCCCAAGCAGCACCCTGAGCCCTCCCCGGGCATGTGGTCCTTCCACACTCCCTGCCCAGCAGTGCTCTTTAATACACGTTGCAGAGGGGACAGCCCTCAGGAATGCCATGCAGCTGCAGGGGAAAAGATGGAGGGTAGCCAGTGGTTCCTGAGAAGCAAGTCAGCAGCAGCGAGGAGGTGATGGGAAGCCCCCTGGCAACAGTGTGGTAAGGGGATTTCCTACCTCCCTATACTGTTTCCTGCATTTGATTTTTATAATTATCTCAAAATAAGTCAACTTTCTAATATCCAGAGGCCATGTGAGAGAAGGCTTGGGCCAGCAGAGCCGCCCTAGGTATGGGCCAATGTGGTGTTGCATGTTTGTTAGGAGTTGTGTCAAGGATTTGCGCTGAGCTCCCTGCAGAGACTGGTTCTGGTAACACCAGGAACATGGTGATAGGAACCACAGGAAACACACACACCCGTGTGCTGAGAGGAGCAGGGCCTGGTCAGAGCTCTCATCATTCAATCTGAGGACTCAAATACAAAGTTAACACGAGGCTTAGTGGGGGAGTTCCTCTTATGTAGCAGAAGGGCGGATGTTCCCTAGATAAGCAAAAAACACTGAACATGTGAAAATCACTTATACTAAAAGAAAAAATGGGATAATATCTACTCTTGGTTCCCAATAATATATGAGAAAACATGGTTTATAAAATTAGGGGTTTGGAGGGGAAAGTTACAAAGAAATGATTAAGAATTAGACCTTAACTTTATGTTAGTATAGTTAGAAAACAGATCACAATGAATCAATCCCTTTAAGACACTAGGGAAAAAGGGTTTCCCACTTAGAATTCTGTACACAGTCATAAAAACATTTTTATACATGCAAAGTGTTCAAAAATGAGCTCCCATACACAGTATGCAGTTTCTGAGGAGGGTCCTAGTGCTCTGAAGAGAGGGGTACCATGAAAATTCAGCGTTCGGGATGCCTGGCATGGTGGGTGGTGGGTGGAGTCTTGTTCTGGCTTCCGTTCCACCTGTCATTCTTCCCCTTTGGGTGGTATCTCCATTGGGTGCAACATACCACCAGCAGTTTGCTACTCTGTTTCCTGCACGCTGGCTCTCTGAGAGCTCTAGTGTCCAAAAGAGGGCGGCGGTGGCAGTGGGTGGGGGGTGGGGCATTTTAGTTTCTTCAGAAAGTGGCAAACCCTTTGCCTCAGCAGCTCCTTGCCACAGACTTCTCCCACCAGTCTGCAGAAAGTCGTATGTGGATGGATCCCACAGCTTGGTTTGAACTAGTGAAACCCGGGAGCCCAGTGCCCATCCCTTAAGTGGCTGCTGGAATAAGTCCACAGAACGGAATTCTTTGTAACAGCAGAGAAATAACGAGGAACATTCATAGACGGGATATGGAAAAATGTCCCCTGCTTATCAGTCATGAGAACCAAGAACTGCAGAAGAGTTAAATGGAACATACAGGCCTGTGCCCATCAGCTCTGCCCTCCTCTTGCTGCTGCAGGGCCCCCCCAGGGCGACCTGCCAGAAATCTCTAACAATATTCTTGTCCTCTGGTTCTAGGGTGGAGGGAAGGAGCAGAGGATAGAGGTTATATCCCTGATCCTTTCCTTGCAAGGTGGCTGGGTCCCATGACTTAGGATCTTGTAGGGCAGCCCTCTCTGGATTCTCTCTCTGTCTTCAGTCTGGAACCAACTCGCTCCACCCCAGGTTGGTGACCATGCCACTGGTACTGCATCCTCCCTGCATTCCTACTGCTGCAACTTCATGCCTAATGCAGTCGTTAAACTCTACTCACCATTTGAAGGTGTTATCTGTTTCATGCTGTGACCCTAACTGGTACATATAATATGATCCCATTCTTACAACAGTAATTTCCATATGGGCTCAGTTGTCTGGATGGAAGAGAGCAAACTGTAAATAGTGCTGAACTCCAGAAGGTGGATTTGAGAGAAGGAAAAGATGGAACTATGACTTTCATGTAAGCTACTCCTGTATTATTTGAATGTTTAGGATGAATATATTACATTTATTTGTTTATTTTTAAAGATTTTGTTCATTTATTTGAGATAGATTGAGGAAGAGAGCAGGAGCAGGGGAGCAGAGGGAGAGGGAGAAGCAGGCTCCCTGCTGAGCAGAGGACCTGGGGTCATGACCTGAGCTGAAGGCAGACACTCAACTGACTGAGCCACCCAGGTGTCCTTGAATATGTTACATTTTATTAAATGTATATTATACATTTACTATAATATACTACTAAATAGCACAACAGAGACAAAAACAAAAACAAAAACAAAAACCCTAAACCAACAACAAAAAAATCATACTTAGATTTCTGATCAGTAGACTTAGAATTTCTGAATCAGTTTAAGGACCGAGAAAGAGTTATCATACTTTATTTCACATCAGCAGGCTTATATAGAGTGATTGGCTTCTGATTTCATCAAAATATATGTTCACAGTATTTTATGGATGTCTCAGGGTATAATGTGGATAACTTTGTAATTGCAGAAATTTATTCAAAATTCCCCAGTTAGGCCTGATGAGTGGGACTACTCTTATCTCATGATTTAAAGTTTTATTTATATTACATCATATACCAGCATCTTAAGATCTTGGTAACTAGGTTCTTTCCATAACTTGGCTATTGTGGACATTGCTGCTATAAACATATGAATGGATAAAGAAGATGTGGTATATATATACGATGGAATACTATGCAGCCATCAAAAGAAATGAAATCTTACCATTTGCAACGACATGGATGGAACTAGAGCGTATTATGCTTAGCGAAATAAGTCAACTGGAGAAAGACAACTACCACATGATCTCCCTGATATGAGGAAGTGGAGATGCAACAGGGGTGGGAGTTAAGGTGGTAGGAAAAGTAAAAATGAAAGAAGATGGGATCGGGAGGGAGACAAACCAAAAGAGACTCTTAATGTCATAAAACAAACTGAGGGGGGTGGGAGGAAGAGGGGTTGGGAGAGGGTGGTGGGGTTACATTATATGTTTAAATAAAGCTTAAATAAAGTTAAAAAAATAAAAAAAAATCTTGGTAACTATTACTTTTATTATTTCACTTTCTGAAAATTTTTTTAGCATATTCCATTACAACATGATATCTGAGATTCCAAGGTTATTTTTATTCTGTGCCTGTACTTAATTGGTGGGTTTCAGGTTTCCACATGGAAATTTCATTTTGTGTCAGGACTTTGGAATCAGAGGTTGTGCTACTTCAAAATATAGCCCTTCCTTTGGGAGTTGGGGTCATTATAGTAAAGCCAAATAGGACACTGTTCAAGTTATTTTCAGAAAAACTAAAGCATATAAGATTGTGTTTTTTTGACTTTCAAAATTTTACTTCCATGAAATAGATATATGTGGCAAATTAGATTTTACAATAAGTAAGTTTTCTTTGGGGGACAAATTTAATTGATTTTAAAAAGCTGGATAATGCATTTGAGATGACTTATTCTGAATTTTGTCTCACCTCTACATTTGCAGAGACAAGTTTTTAAGTATATATATCCCTACTGGTGGAACATAGTGGGAAGGCATAACATCCCATGAGTAAGAATTTGGGTCCCAGGAGGTAGCATTCACAAGCATAAGTTCATAAAACAAGATTTTAAGAACATGTCTCATTCATTCCTTGCTAATTTAACAAGCATGTGTACAACTGTTGACCTGGAGGATATCAAGGCAGAAATAAGAGCTTGTTCTTGAGAAGTTCCAGATCTAATTGAAGAAACAAGACACATCTAGAGGAGGAGGGCTTCTTTTTCTCCTCCTCCTTCTCCTTCTTCTTCTTTATTCTTCTTCTTTACTCTTTCTTCTTCCTTTTTTTTTTTAAAGATTTTTATTTATTTACTTGAGATAAAGAACACAAACGAGGAGGAGGGGCAAAAGCAGACTACCCCACTGAGCAGAGCGCTCAGTGCTGGGCTCCATCCCAGGACGTTGGGATCATGACCTGAGTCAAAGGCAGATGCTTAACCGACTGAACCATCTAGCCACATGTAGAGGAGTGGGGCTTCTAAACCCAAAGAATGAAGAGACCCCTTTGAAGGAAAAGAAAGCATTTCAGATCCCTCAGGTTGATTTAAAATGGTTTTATTATGTTACCTGCATAAGTATAAGCAAGTAGAAATATTAAAAGTTTTAGATACTTCATAAAGTTATGGCATTATTCATATAAAAACCAAATTATATTTGCCAGTAAAAAAAGCCCTATAAATTAAAATTAAGTTAACAACACTGATATTAAATGATAGGAAACATGGTTTTCTAGAAACCACACAGACACATACAGAATGAACTTGGGCTGCCTTGCTGTGGTTGTCTTTTTTTTTTTTTTCCAGTTTAACATACTCTCCTTGTGGGCTGAGTTATGACTCCATTCTTCCACAAGTATTGTGGAATGATCACCCCCCCCATAGTTTGCCATCTTACTATCTGACTTCATGCATCTTGAAAACATCTTTTGCAAATCACATCTGCCTGTACTCCTTTTTTTGATGGATTGTTATTAAGCTAATATTCAAACAAAAACTTACATTACTAGAAATGTACCCACTTTTTCTAGGTTTTCCAATTTGTTAGCTTGTAATTTTTTTCTTTCTTTTTTTAAAGATTTTTTAAAATTTGAGACAGAGAGACAGAGAGTGAGGAGTAGAGAGGGGCAAAAGGATAGGGAGGAGCAGGCCCCCCCATTGAGCGTGGAGCCTGATGTGGAGCTCTATACCAAGACCTTGAGATCATGACCTGAGTTGAAGGCAGATGCTTAACCGACTGAGCACCCCCCGGCTCCCCTATAATTTTTCATAATAGTCTCATAATCCTTTGTACTTCTGTGATGTTGGTTGTTATTTACCCTCCTTCATTTCTGATTTTATAATATTTGAGTCCTCTCTCTCTTTCTTGTTAAGTCCAACAAATAGAAAGATATACCATGTCCATTGACTGGAAGAATTAATACTGTTAAAATGTCCACAGTACACAAAACAATCTACAGATCCAATGCAATCCTTATCAAATTATCAATAGTATTTTTCATAGAACTAGAATGAATAATCCTAAAATTTGTATGTACCAGATAACCTAACCAGTCATGAAGATTGGTTAGCTCCACAGAGCTGGAGGTACCATAATCCCAGATTTCAAGACATACTATAAAGCTGTGGTAATCCAAACGGTATGGTCTGGTATAAAAGTAGACATGTAGATCAATAGAACAGGATAGACCGCCCAGATATAAACCCACACCAATATGGTCAATTTATCTGTGACAAAGGAGGAAAGAATATACAGTGGGGAAAAGACAGCCTCTTCAGTAAATGGTTGGGAAAACTGGACAGCTCCATGCAAAAGAATGAAACTGGACCACTTTCTTACAGCAGACACAAAAAGAAACTCAGGATGGATTAAAGACCTGAATGTGAGGCCTGAAACCATTAAACTCTTAACAGAAAACATATGCTGCAATCTCTTTGACATTAATGGTAGCGATTCTTTTCTGGATATGTGTACTCAGGTGAGGAAAACAAAAGCAAAAGCAAACTATTGGGACTTCACCAAAGTAAAAAGCTTTTGCACAGCAAAGAAAGCAATCAACAAAACAAAAAAGCAACCTGGTGAATGGGAGAAGATATTTGCAAATGATATATCTGATAAGGGGCAAATATCCAATGTATATGAAGAACTCATACAACTCAACATCAAAATCACAAATAATTCAATTAAAAAATGGGCAGAGGACCCAAATAGACATTTTTTCTAGAGGGCAAATGGCCAACAGACACATGAAATGATGCTCAGTATCACTAGTCATCAGGGAAATGAAAATCAAAACCACAATGAGATACCCTCTCACACCACTCAGAATGGCTAGTATCAAAAAGCCAAGGTATTGGTAAGGATGTGGAGAAAAAGGAACTTGTGCACTGTTGAAGGAAATGTAAATTGGTGCAGCCATGGCGGAAAGCAGTACAGAAGTTCCTCAAAAAATTAGACATAGAATGACCATATGATCATTCCATTATTGGGTATTTACCCAAAGAAAATGAAAACATTGATTTGACAAGATATATGCATCCCTATGTTTATAGCAGCATTATTTACAATACCCATGATATAGAGGTAACCTAATGTCCATCAGTGGATGAATGGATAAAGAAGATGTGATACATATCTGAACTATAAAAAAGAATGAGATGTTACATTTTTGACAACATTGATGTTACCTAAAGAGTGTTATGATAAGTGAAATAAGCCAGATAGAAAGAGGCAAATACTATATGATTTCATTTATATGTGGAATCTACAAAAACGAAACAAACAAAAACCCAAACAGACTATTAAATACAGAGAACAAACTGGTGTTTGCCAGAGGGGAGGTGGGTGGGAGGATGGGTGAAATCAATAAAAGGAATTAAGAGATACAAACTACCAGTTATAAAATAAATATTATGGAGAGGAAAAGTACAGCAAACAGTATGTAGTCAATCATACTGTCATAATATTATATTATGACAGATGGTGACCACATTTATCAGAGTGAGCACTGAATAATGTATGGAATTGTTGAATCAATATATTGTACTCCTAAGATGGATATAACATTGTATGTTAATTATGCCTCAATAAAAAATATAACTGAAATATTTAACCCCTGAGTATGTACCCACAGTCTACTTCAGGAATCCATAGACCCCCTCCCGGTTAGGAAATTCTCACCTATGGAATATAAATTAAACAAGATATAATAATATGATTCAATAAATAAGCAGTGAAAATGATATGGGAACAGTCACTGTGATTAGGAAAGCAAAGATCTTCTGGGTGAACTGCTGGAAATGTTTTAAGAATAATTTAATCACTAACTACTTTTAAAACTTTATTGTTAAATAAGGCTTTCAAAGAAGGAAAGAAAAATATTACAGTAATTCTCTATGTTCTGAAACACTGCATTGTGAACACCGCTCTATTCATAAATGGAAGCTTGGTTTGCTCCTCAGAGTCAAATTCCAGTCTGCAAGGCTTAAATTTTTCTAATTCCTCACCAGTAGGAGTCGGGTTGCTATTTCCATTAGGGCCACAGCAGGTCTTTGAGGCCACAGGTTAAAACTCATTAAAGTTCTGAAACACAAGTGCTTCGTTTCTTGTTTTTTAATTGCCAATTTCCACTTCTTTATTGCCAGTTATTACCTGGAGCCCATGTTTTCTTTCCAGAATGGTCCTCTGAGTCACCTGTTTTCCAAACACTGGGACATCCCTAAGCAAGAAACACTATCCCAGAAAGAACAAGTAAATGTAATATGACAAATGACTTGCACAACCTAGCATTAAAAATCTGCTGTGCCTAATTGTGCTTTTACTATGACACATATAATTATGACAACTGGCTGGTAGAGACTTCAGTGCATTAAAGAATGTTCATGGAGCTGACTCTATGTACACATTTATCTGGTCATCTATTTACATGTATTTGCATACATATGTTTATATACATATATCTACATATTTATAAAACACTGATACTGACATCAAGTAACTCTGTAAAAACAAGTTAGGAAAATTAACTCTTGACAGGACATTTTTTTAAATTGTGTTATATTAGTCACCATACAGTATATCATTAGTTTTCGATGTCGTGTTCCAAGATTTGTTGTTTGTGTATAACACCAAGTGCTCCTCCTTAGTACCCATCACCCGGCTCACCCACCCTCCACCCCCCCGCCCTCTAAAACCCTCCGTTTGTATCCCAGACACAGGATTTATGCCGTGTGTCGATTTGGCCTCAGCACATCTACTTCCAGCCCGTAACTTACTCTGCTTTTCATGCAAAAGAGAAATGAGAAGCAACATTTAAGTGCAATGACCAGAGATAGGGTATATTATAAAAATGTTCAGTGAAAAACTGAAACATAATGGAAAAATCATACTATGCACCAAACTTTAAACATTCAGTTAACCTACCTTAACATTAACAGAAAAAAATATAAAATTCCACTGTGGGTTGTGCCTGGAAAACTATGCATGGGGGGCATCTGCTGTCAGCTCTGCGCTCCCACATGGCCCCACCCTGCTTACCTGTCCAACCTCATGTCTCCTCTCTTCCCCTTTTGTTCTCAGGACCATAGGCACCGGGAGTCTCTTGTGGTTACTCAAATGCTGTGTGCGCTTTCACTCAGGTACTTCACAAACCATTTCACTCCTTCATGTGGCTTAATTTGAGTGATCCTTTATTGTTTAGATTAAGAGGAACTTGTACTTGTTTTTTTGTATATTGGTTTTAAATGCCATCTGATCACATATTACAATTTACAAAAAAAAAAAAAAAGATTTTCTTTATTTGCCAGAGAGAGAGAAAGAAAGTGAGCATAGAAGCAGGGGAAGCAGTCTCCCTCCTGAGCAAGGAGCCTGATGTGATGGGGGACTCGATGCCATGACCCTGGGATCATGACCTGAACTGAAGGCAGCCGCTTAACCTACTGAGCCGCCCAGGTGTCTGCTGCATTATAGTTCTTTTAAATTTTTACCAATTTGTTGGGTCAAACTTGTACAATAACACCACTGTGATTTTGACTTGTCTTACATTAAATACTAGCTGACGATAAAATTAGTGGGTTTAAATATTTGAATTATGCTTGCTTCTTGAGATAAATTATAATTGAAATGGGGGTTTTAGACTTTTAAGATATTGCTAAAATGTATTTACCTAAATTAATTTGGAAATTTGTTTTATTATGTCACTTCTTTATTTTAAGATTTTATTTATTTATTTGACAGAGAGATAGAGAGACAGTGAGAGAGGGAACACAAGCAGAGGGATTGGGAGAGGGAAAAGCAGGCTTCCTGCTGAGCAGGAAGCCCAGTGTGGGGCTCGATCCCAGAACCCCGGGATCAAGACCTGAGCAGAAGACAGACGCTTAATGAATGAGCCATGCAGGTGCCCCCACTTATTTATTTTATTTAGAAAAGTATTCTGTAAAATATATAACAGGTACTTATTTATTTATTTTAATTCCAGTATAATTAACATACAGGTGTATGTTAGTTTCAGGTGTGTAATACAGTGATTCAATAATTTTATACATTACTCAGTGTTCATTCTGATAAGTGTACTCTTAATCCCCTCAGGAAATTTCAGATCAAAATTTTCAAGTAAAATCTGTCTTCTTAAATATCTTTGTCAAGTTTTCATATCAGGTTTATTTGTAAATACACATTTCAGAGCTTTCCAGCTCCTGTCCATTTACTTTTGAATAGCTTTCTTATATACCTTTGAATAGTTTGAAGGATTCACAAATCATCAAGTCCTGATCTTTATGGGAGATAAATCTTTCAATTCTTCTTGCAGTAAATGGTCAGCCTTATACTTTGCAGTCAATTTTGATAATGTATAGTGTCTTCAAAATTCACACATTTAGCCAAAAAATTCTAAATTAATTGTTACAGCACATTATATAGTTTAAATTAAGCAATATTATCAATGAGTATATATGTATATATATATATATGCCCCTTTTTTTTCCTGGATAATTTTACTTGATGAAAAAACTGAGAGGTAGAATAAGTGTTGGCTCCAGGTTATACACCTGGTAAATGGCAGATTCTAGATTCTGTTGCAGGCCATGGGATCACGGTTTCATCATTGTATTATGCTATTTCTGTGCATTCTCACTGCCATGATTTTACTGTATGTCTATCTTTATGTTCATTTGATCTACATCAGAAATCTAGAGAGTTGCATGAGATAGCCTGCTGCTCATATTTCTAATAATTTTGCTTTATATATTTCAAAGGCAGAATAGTTGATACATTAAACTTAACAATATCTATGTATTTCTTAGAGGTTTGTAGACTTTTCACTATATAATAATAATTCTTTGTCACATCCATGTAATAATCTTTGCTTTGAGTTATATTTGATTCTTACAAACGTTGTTACCCACTTAAATGTATTTATTTTTGCCTGGTATTTATTTCTAATACTTCTGATTTTTTAAGTTACAATTGATGGTGGTTGGTTTCATTAGCTGAGAATCATTGTCTCCTAACATCTTTAGATTTCTTATTATTTAATTTTATGTTTTGTTTTTAACGTCCTTCCTTTTTTTCTGTTTTTACTAGCTCAACTTTCCTGGCTCTATTTCTCTCAATTATCTGGAAATTTTTCTGTTATAAACATTTAGTATCCAATCTCATTCTTAATGTCTATGATACTAATGAATAGAACACAGATGTCCTTGCACTCTGTCCCTGATCTGGAGTAGTTATATGTGTCCATCCATCTTCTTTCTTGCACTTCATTGATGTTTATAAACATGTCTCTATTTTTTCCTTGTAAACAGTATTACATGATACATGTTTTGGGGAGGTACATGTTTATTTAGCAGCATGGCTAGGAAATAATTCCATGTAAGTAGGTTATATACATCTCATTCTTTTTTTTTTAAGATTTTATTTATTTTTTTGACAGACAGAGGTCACAAGAAGGCAGAGAGGCAAGCAGAGAGAGAGGGGGAAGCAGGCTCCCAACTGAGCAGAGAGCCCAGTGCAGGGCTCGATCCCAGGACCCTGAGATCATGATCTGAGCCGAATGCAGAGTCTTAACCCACTGAGCCACCCAGGCACCCCTATATCTCATTCTTTTTAATGGAAATGAATAATTGTGTGGAAATTCCAAAATTAATTTAGATATTCCCTCTTCAATAGATATAAAAGATAATTCCTTTTTCTTTCGATTACATACAACCACAGTGAGCTTTCTTGACTATGTAATATCATTCCTGTGCAATAGCCATGATGCTTTCATAGATTTGAGATCTATGCCTTTGTATAGGGCTACATACTCAGAAGATGTCTCTCTGTGGTTCAGTGCTCTGCTGTCACTATCTTGAAAAATTTTTTTTATTAACATATAATGTATTATTTGTTTCAGGGGTACAGGTCTGTGATTCATTAGTCTTGCATAATTCACAGTGCTCACCATAATACATACCTTTCCCAATGTCCATCACCCAGCTACCTCATCTCTCCCACCCCCCTCCACTCCAGCTACGCTCATTTTGTTTCCTGAGATTGGGTCTCTTATGGTTTTTCTCCCTCTCTGGTTTCTTCTTGTTTCATTTTTTCCTCTCTTCCCCTATGATCCTCTGCCTCGTTTCTCAAATTCCATATATCAGTGAGATCACGTAATAATTGTCTTTCTATGATTGACTTATTTTGTTTAGCATAATACCCTCTAGTTCCATCCATGTCATTGCAAATGGTGAGGTTTCATTTTTGATGGCTGCATACTATTCCATTGTAGATATATACCATATCTTCCTTATCCATTCTTCTATTGATCTACATATAGACTATTTCCATAGTTTGGCTATTGTGGACATTGTTGCTATAAACATTGGAGTGCAGGTGCCTCTTCAGAACACTACATTTGTATCTTTGTGGTAAGTGCCCAGTAGTGAAACTGCTGGATCATAGAGTAGCTCTATTTTCAACTTTTTTTTTAAAATATTTATTTTTTAGAGAAAGAGAGAGAAAGTGTGAGCTCAGGCAGACAGAGTGGTAGACAGAGGCAGAGAGAGAAGCAGGCTCCCTGCAGAGCAAGGAGCCCAATGTGGGACTCGATCCCAGGACCTGGGATCATGACCTGAGCTGAAGGCAGCCGCTTAACCAACTGAGCCACCCAGGCATCCCCTATTTTCAACTTTTTGAGGAACCTCCATGCTGTTTTCCGAAGTGGTTACAACAGCTTGCATTCCCACCAACAGTGTAGGAGGGTTCTCCTTTCTTCACATCCTCACCAATACCTGTTGTTTCCTGACTTACTAATTTTAGCCATTTTGACTGGTGTGAAGTTGTATTTCACTGAGGTTTTGATTTTTATTTCTCTGATGCTGAGTGATGTTGAGCACTTTTTCATGTGTCTGTTGCCCATTTGGATGTCTTTGTTGCAGAAATGTTTGTTCACATCTTCTGGCCATTTCTTGATTGGATTATTTGGGTGTTGAGTTTGATAAGTTCTTTATAGATTTTGGATACTAGCCCTTTATCTGATAAAACATTTGCAAATATCTTCTCCCATTCTGTCATTTTTCTTTTGGTTTTGTCAACTGTTTCATTTGCTGTGCAAAAGCTTTTGACCTTGATGAAGTCCCAACAGTTCATTTTTGTTCCTGCTTCCCTTGCCTTTGAAGATGTTTCTCGGAGGAAATTTCTGCAGCTGAGGTCAAAGAAGTTGCTGCCTGTGTTCTCCTTAAGGATTTTGATGATTCCTTTCTCACATTGAAGTCTTTCATCCATTTTAAGTCTATTTTAGTGTGTGGTATAAGGAAATGGTCCAGTTTCATTCTTCTGCATGTGGCTGTCCAATTTTCCCAACACCATTTGCTGAAGAGGCTCTTTTTTCCATTGGACATTCTTTCCTGCTTTGTCGAAGATTCATTGAGGGTCCATTTCTGGGCTCTCTATTCTGTTCCATTGATATATGTGTCTGTTTTTGTGCCAGTACCATACTGTCTTGATGATGACAGCTTTGTAATAGAGCTTGAAATCTGGAATTGTGATGGCACCAATTTTGGTTCTTTTTTTCAACATTCTTCTGGCTATATGGGATCTTTTCTGGTTCCATACAAATTTTAGAATTATTTGTTCCATTTCTTTGAAAAAGTTGATGGTATTTTGATAACGATTGCATTAAATGTGTAGATTTTCTGGGTAGCATAGACATTCTCATAATATTTGTTCTTCCAATCCATGAGCATGGAATGTTTTTCCATTTTGTTGTGTCTTCCTTAATTTCTTTCATCAGTATTCTGTAGTTTTCTGAGTACAGATTCTTTGTCTCTGGTTAGATTTGTTCTTATGTATCTTATGGTTTTAGGTGCAATTGTAAGTGGGATCAACTCCTTAATTTCTCTTTCTTCTGTTTCACTGTGGGTGAAATGCAACTGATTTCTATGCATTGATTTTTATATCCTGACACTTTGCAGAATTCTATATGAGTTCTAGCAGTTTGGGGGGGGGTGTCTTTTAGGTTTTCCACATAAAGTATCATATCATCTGCAGAGTGAGAGTTGGACTTCTTTTCTGATTTGGATGCCTTTTATTTCTTTTTGTTGTCTGATTATGGAGACTAGGACTTCTAGTACTATGTTGCATAGCAGTGATGATAGTGGACATCCCTGCTGTGTTCCTGACCTTAGGGGAAAAGCTCTTAGTTTTTTCCCATTGAGAATGATATTCTCTGTGGATTTTTCATAGGTGGCTTTGATGATATTGAGGTATGTACCATCTATCCCTACACTTTGAAGAGTTTTGACCAAGAAAGGATGCTGTATTTTGTCAAATGCTTTTTCTGCATCTATTGAGAGTATCATATGGTTCATAGTCTTTCTTTTATTAATTTAGTGTATCACATTGATTGATTTTTAGATGTTCTGCTGATCTGTGGGAGGAGCCTATTGTAGTGACTCTTAAATGTCTTTGCCCAAGGCAGAATTGCTCAGCCCTTGCCAGGGGCCAGGGTAAGTAATCTGCTCCAGTTTGCTTCAGAAGCTTTTGTTCCCTGAATGTTTTCCGTAGAGCTTTAGAGGATGGGAATGAAAATGGCAGCCTCCCAATCTCCAGCCCTGGAGGAGCCAGGAAGTTAGGGCCTCACTCTTCCATGAGCCCTCAGAGAAAAGCAGCCAATCACTCCCTTCTTCCTGGTGTCCGGCTGTGCTCCGTGCTCACCTGGCCTGTGACTGAGTGTTTCTATCTCTGGTGCACGGCCCTGTTTGGAGCCTCCAAACCCAGCTGATTCCTGCAGCATGCTCCTGTGCCACTCCCATGGGGGGAAGAAGGTAAGTCTCCCCAGATCTGCTGCTTGTTGGGTCCCTGCTTGAAGAGCAGTTGCCCGACTGAGCCTGGGATCACAGTTTATGGTAACCCTGAGCTGAGAGCCCCTCCTTGGCTCCATCTCTGCAGTCGGTTTCCCCATTCTAATACTTGGGAACTCTGCCACACTCATGCACCCCTGGTCATTTCTACATTTCCACATTTTCTCCATGAATGTTCTATCCCCCACTTAGCCACTGGAGCAACATCCCTCTGTGGAGCCAATTTCTAAAAGCTCTGATTTTGTGCTTTGCTGATTTCTCATTTGCCAGTTGCCAGATGATGGAGGCTCCCTGGCCCCTAGGTCTATCTTCCCAAATATCATCTCGTATTCACTTTTCTGCCCATCCTACCTTCCAGAAAGTTGTTGCTTTTCTGTTCATAGAATTGCTGCTATTCTTCTCTTTGATCTCCTATTAAGTTTGTAGGTGTTGAGAATGGTTTGATAAATATCTACCTGCATTCCTAGGACCAAACAATATTTATGTCTCCTACTCCTCTCTCCATCTGGTTTTTCCCTCCATTTTGAAATTCTTAATCATATTTAAACAAGGTTCCTGCATTTTTCTTTTGCATTGGGCATTGAAATATAATTTCCAGGTCAAGGGGCAGGTAAGTATTATATTTTGATAGGTCCTGTCCAACTGTCTTCTTCCCTTACATTGCTCACCAACACCATGTGAGATAGTTCATTTCTCTTTACTTTATTCAATTCATATTAAATTTTTTGCCAATATAATGCACAAAAAACATTTTATTGGTGGTTGATATTTCATTGTTCATTAATATTCTCTTATTATTTAGTTTGTTTTCCTTGAAGAGTAGTGAAGGTGGCATCTTATTACACTTGGGTGAATTGTTTTTGACCCTCAGTGTCTTTTAAAATTTTTAATTGAAGTATAGTTGACATACAATGTTATGTTAATTTCAGGTATCTAACATAAGGATTTGACAAGTCCATACATGAATGCTGTGCTCACCAGAAATGTCCCCATACAATGCTATTACAATGCCATTGAGTATGTTCCCTCTGCTGTACCTTTCATTCCCCTGATTTATTCATTTCATAACTGGAAGCCTGTGTCTCCCCCTACCCCTCACCCATTTTGGCTATCTCTCACCTCTCCTCTCCTCTGGCAATCATGTTCTTTCTTTGTATTTATGTGACCCTCAGTGTCTTAATTCTTTTTCTGTGTTTGGAGTATTTTTCACCTTTATGATGCTTGATAAGAAGCAGCAGCTCTATCTTACTAGGTGCCTAGTGCTCATGCACAGGCATTTCAGGTCAGAGAAGAGAGGGATCTGGGACAAGATAGGTGACTGGAGATGTTGGCACACATTAGCCAGATTGTGGGAATGCAAAGCATCTGCCCATTTCCTGGCCAAAACTTACATAGAGGCTGAAGGCAGGGTGGCAGTAAAGTGGACTGCCTTGCTGGGCTCAGCCCTGCCTGACCAGCTGGGCTATCCTCCATAGCGGACACCTGGGAGCCTTTATTGGTAGAGAAGCTGAGACCCCATCAGGCAGTGAGTCCAGATGGGGACTGACTGTTGCCAGTTTAAAACTGTCACTGCAACAATATTTCGAGGGGTGGCCTCTCTCTGTCCTGGAGCTTAGGGAGGTATTTGGGGACAACCCTAAGTGCCACAGGCCTGGAGAGCCCCTGCTGAGGGAGGTGGACTGATGGGGTGGGTACTGCGCATGTGTGGGTAGTGCAGGTCAGGGGAACTAAGGATCTGAAACACCGGTGAAAGGCAAGGTCACAAGGTGTTCTTGGGCTAAAGAGTGTCTGCCTAATTTTAAGTCCTAACCAAGAATGCACATATTCCTCCTGATAGCAGAGTTGGAGGCATCTAGGCTACCTTGGGAGGGCTGGGCTGCAGGGGATGGTCAGGGGACCCTCTCCATTAAGAGACCTCCCTGAGATTTGAGGGTTGAAGGAACCCTATCAGTCATTTAGTCCAAAAGGGCTGTGAACTGTCGCCAACTTAAGGCTGCCATCTCAGAATGGTTTACAGCAGTGGGATCCATCCACCCAGAAGGCTATGCAGGTGTTTGCGGAGTGGCCTGAGCACTACGGGCCAGCTCTTGCCCCCCTCCCCTCCCTCCCCCAGAGTTTCAAGGCGGATTGAGGTTGATTGGGTATGTACTGCACATGTGCCGGCTACTTAGATACTGGAAGTCAAGGATCTGAACAGGGCGGGTTACTTAAGAGGCTGTGTCACAGAAACGGGTTCTTGGGGCATAAAGTATCTGCCTAATTCTAAATCCTATCCTACACAAATGTGCATACTTCTCTTGAAGGCAGAGCTGGAGGAAAGTGGACAACCTTGCATGGGCTGGCCGGGGTGGGAGGGGGCGGGGACAGTATCCTTCAAGAAGAAACACTTGGAAGCCTTCATTGCTGGAGAAGCCTGGACCCTATCGGGCATACCCCAAATGCGAACTGACTGTCACCATTTTAGAGCTGCGCCACAGAAACATATTTGGTGGTTAAGCTCCATACACCCAAGCGGTCATGCAGGTAATGGGGACCACCTAAGGTCCGCAGGCTCACAGAGCCCTGCTGCCGGAGGCTGGGTGAGGGGCTGTGTACTGCGCATGTGCGGACCTAGCCGGCAAGGTAAGCCGGGGACTTGGAACAGGGCAGGGGGCTAGCGAGGCCAGGTCACAGAGAAGCAAGGTCTTCAGGGTACCTGTGTCAGTATACTTCCGTGAATTCACCTATACAAGTGTTCATATTGCCCTTATAGTAAGAGCTAGATGCAAGGGGACTGCCTTGCCAGGGTGGGGCCTGGCCCACTGGTGGGGGTGTGCCTCCAGTAAGAGACCCCTGGGAGCCTTGATGCTGGGGAAGCTGGAGACCCCATCGGGCAGCGAGTCCAAACCCGGTAAATGCTGAATCTCACTACCTGAGAGCTGAAGCCTCAGAAAGAGCTTCCGTTGGATGGGGTGGGGGCGGGGTGGGGAGGTGGGCTGATGTCTCCATCCAGAAGGGTTGAGATATGTTGGGGTACCTGCCCCAGCTCCACAAACGCGGAGAACCCCAGGTGCCCCAGGGACTTGATGGGGTGCCTAATGCCCAGGAGCGAGCCTGTGCTGCTCAGGGCACCCAGAAACCTGGAGTCTGGTGGATGTAGGGAGGGGCCTGGTCTCTGAAGTGGCTTGGGAGGCATGCAGGGGCAGGGGCATCTACCCAATTCCAGACTTCCTCGTATCCTACTGCACATATTGAACCTAAAGGTAGAGCTGGGGGCAAGTGGACTGCTTTGCTAGAGGGTGGGGGGGCTGGCTGGCTGGTAGTGGTACTTCTAATAAGAGGCACCTGGCAACTTTGATGGCTGGAGAAATAGTCCAATGGGACTGACTGTCCCACTTTATTTATTTATTTTTAAAGATTTTATTTATTTATTTGACAGAGATCACAAGTAGGCAGAGAGGCAGGCAGAGAGAGAGAGAGAGAGACAGAGAGAGAGGGAAGCGGGCTCCCCAATAAGCAGGGAGCCTGATCCCAGGACCCTGGCATCATGACCTGAGCTGAAGGCAGAGGCTTTAACCCACTGAGCCACCCAGGTGCCCCAGACTGTCCCACTCTAAAGCAGCCCCTCTCAGAGGCTGGCGACCTCTGTCCTGTAATTCCTGTCGGTGTTTGCATTCATTGTAACCTGGATCGATACCTCCATCTTAGGAAAGAGACTAAGTAGTCTCAGTGTCAAATAGGAATAATTGCAATCCAGAGATCAGGGGGCTGGTGTCAGGCAGTAAGTGGAATATATATGACTTCTCCCAGCTCTTACGGTGGCTGAAAGTTTTACTGCTGTTGTAAAATATGGTGGAAAGCAAACATACGTCCATCTTAGAAATAAACAGGAATTGGTGACACAATTTCATTTTTATCTGAAGACATGTTTAAATTGTTGAAAGTACTTACATACCATCTGGATAAAGATTATAACCCAGCAATTCTCTTTTTAAGAAAAGTTGAAGGGGGTGGGAGCCCAGGAACCTGCATTTTGAAAAACACTTGAGGTGATTCTCATACAGGTGGTTTATGCACCACACTTGAGAAATGCTGCCTTGGGAGCCAAGTTTAAGCTAATATTTTCTGGGGTTGTTTAGTTAAAGGAAAATAATAGAATAGTTAATTGCTTTAGAGCTGCTTGAGTTTGCTTTTCCTGGTGTATTGGCAGATCTTCTTTTTATTTTTTTAAGATTTTACTTATTTATTTGACAGAGATCACAAGTAGGCAGAGAGGCAGGCAGAGAGAGAGAGAGATAGAGAAGAGAGAGGAGGAAGCAGGCTCCCCGCTGAGCAGAGAGCCCGATTTGGGGCTCGATCCCAGGACCGTGGGGTCATGACCTGAACTGAACTGAAGGCAGAGGCTTTAACCCACAGAGCCACTCAGGCGCCCCAAATTAGCAGATCTTCTTGCCCCTTCTCCTTGCTCTGTCTTCCTGCTAGTCCCTATAATATGCATAAATTAGATATTCTAGATTCTACATGTTAGTACCTTTGCTCATACTATTATCTTTCCTGGAATGTAACATCCTGTTTCTCCTTCAGGTGAGCTACTCCTGTTTTGAGGCCCTACTCAAAACTTTCATTCCCCATGGGGATGTTTACTGCTATATTCAGGCAGAATCGAGTGTTTTCCTTTTAGTGTTTTCATAACCTACAGCTCTTGTCATGTGAATTAGAATCTTTGGTCATCTATCTATCATCTATCTATCTATTGTCATCTATCTGTCTATTATCTATCTATCTATCTATCTATCTGTCTATCATCATCATCTCTCTATCTCAGGATAAAGTTGTGACCTTGTTGGGGCCAGAGATCACAGCTTGTTCATCTTTTTAATTTTAGCATCTGATGTAAAAAATTTCCGCTGATACATAGTCTTCATCTGTGTTGACTGTGGTCATTGCTTTAGTTTCAACTTGCATGTTAGGGCTCATGTTAGATTTTTCTCCCTGTGCTTTTGTTGCTTCTTTTGTACTCAATGTTTAGATGCTGACAAGCTTGTTCCCAACATAGTGACCTTGTACCTTCTGTTCCCTTTGCCAGGAAAGTTGTGCCTGGGGATCTTCATGTGGCTTATTTCCTTCTCTTGTTCCATTCAGTCTCTGCTCAAATGACCCTTTCACAGGAAGGGCTTTCCTGACTACTCATTCCAAAGCAGTCACTGCCCTACAAGTCACTCTCTTATCTTGGCCTGATTAATTTTCCTTATGGTACTCCTTATCTGAAATTCTCCTGTGTGTATATGTACTTCTTAACTATCTGACTTAGACATAGTTTTGCCACTGGCTGGGTATAGGATGGACAGTGGCTTGTTCATTTTTGTAGGCTTGACATAAAACAAGGACCTGGCATAGATAGGTACTTACTGCATTTCACTGAATCAGTAATGTTTGTTCTTTTGTGGACAGGAATCCAATGAGAGATCAATTCTCCAGAAGAGTTGTAGTAGACACTGTTGGTGTCCAGCCGAACTTCCCTTAATCACAACCCACTCCCACAATTTCTAGTACTGTTGGCTGCTAAAGGCTCATGGATGCCTCGTCTCTAAAGACTGGGAGATTATGCATTTCTTCTCCTGGGGCTCACCATCATCAATCCTGAACTGAAGTGGATGTACAACAGCCAGCACCCCCATGCCCAATTTTAAGCAGGGGTGTCTTTGTAGTATATTTATGTTCTATAGCCCCCGTGGAACAGATCAAATCTAGAATTTCCAGAGAATACATCTGTACTCAGTTTCTTTCCTGCCTATCAACCTCCTTCCTTCTCTTAAGAGTTCTTCCTAATAAATCATTTTTATCTGAATCCCTGTCATGGGTTCTGCTTCTGGAAGCCTAACCCAAGACAGTGGTGTTCCTTCGTGGAAAGTAAGACCAAGAACCTATGTCTTTACTCATAAGGGAGTCACAAAGTAAAAGCATCATCAAGGAATTGTGAGGAAATCTACCTTGGATGCTACTCACATCCAGTTGGTCCCACTCTCTAATGGAAGTGAAGCAATTCTGAGTCACACAATTCTAACTCTAGCCTCCAGTATCAATGGCTTGACTCATAGGCTATTTCCTGATTCTCTGAGTGCTAAAAACCTTGAGGTTATTATTTTCTTCAAGAAGCAGTACATGGCTGGCACTGAGTTAGGTGATGGGGTTTCAACAGTAAGACCAACAGCCCGGAGGCTGGATACTGATGATCACACCATCAGTGGCAATTATCTCTCTGCTTCTGACAGTGTGGCTCTGAGTCAAGGCTCTGGGGCCAGAAAACTGTGGCTCTTAATCTAGGCTCAGGTACTTCCCAGCAATGTGACTCTAAACATATGACTGAACTTCTTGGGCTTCACTTTTTTCCCCTGAAAATCATTAGCTTCTCTGAAGATTCAACCACTCAGCCTGGCATTTAATAAACACTAAGTAGGTGCTAGCAATTAGTGTTAGCACAAGCGTATTTTGTCTCTAAAAAACCCCTGTGATTCAACTGTAAGTATGACAACACTTTCTGATTCCTAACAAATTGAGAAATCTGCATTTGATAAGGGGACAGAACATCTGGGAGCTCTTTGAGGTGAAACATGGCATATCAATAGATTAACATAACCACACACAAATTTATTCAAAAGCAGACACCATTGTATGCTCATTATAGTACTTATGGTGCCAGGTATCAGCATCAAAAGAAAATTTATAACAGGAAAATAATTGAGATTAAAAAAAAAGTAATTATGTTTCTTCTGCAGATTTGAAAAATAGCAACATTTCATTTTATTTTAGCAATGGTGTCCAGAAAATAGTTCCTATGGGAGGGTCCTCTGTAAGCCCCTAATCCAAAGTCTATCTCAGCTGTGAGCCTTTTGCCGTGTTTTTTTTTTTTTTTTCTACAGTGGAAACTAAGCAAGGAAATTACATCATTGGTCAGAGAAGTCTTACTTTTCATACTAATGAAAGCCCTGAAATGTTGCTGTGATTCAGTGCTTTGCCTATCAATTCCTGTTTTAATTGGGTGAGGAAGCTAGTATTTTAAGACAAGAAAAATACTTTGTTGGAGCTTAGATAGATCAAAGTTCATTTTTGTTTTCAATGAAACCATTTGCTACGCTTCTTCTTGACTTACAGTTTTTCATTTGGGTTATCTAAATGTATGCCCCAGAGATGAGCCAGCTCATCGAGATCCAGAAGTAGGGAAAAGCACGTTTCCAAAAGCAATTTGACCCAAATCCTGGGCAGGCAAGGATCGGGACCTATGGGTTCTAAAGTTTTGTGCTGCATGCAGACTGTTTGCTGCATATTGATGCCTTTGATTTTTCCCTGCTACACAACTCTCCAGAGATGCATGAATTTCTTTAAGGAAGGGGATTGAAATTGAGAGGAATGTATCTTTCTTAGTTGTCCTCATTTCCAGATTCAAGAATTCTGTCCTAATTTGCGAGGCATAACTTCTCTCTTTGGAAGTCTGCCCTCCAGGTGCCCTGCCTCCTTGGAGTCATCCTGTACTCATTACCTTTGGACACAATGGCTACTTTGTGGTCACAAGGGTATGTCTGAGCCTTCAACATTTACGAGGTAGCAGATTACAGGCTTTTGTCCCTTCCCTGGAGAAGGGCAGCATTCTGCCAGTTTCTGCTGTTATCTGATCTGTTTCTCTTTGAGGACTTCTGTCTGAGGGAACAGCTGCTCCTCTTACCCTCCTGGGCTTTGCACACAAATTAAAAGCTGAGTAGTTGTGGAACGAAGACTATGGCAATAACCAGAACTGGTGAGTTATTTAACTCAGGAGGCCAACTGTAGTTCTTTCAATTGGAATAAATACCTAAAACTTTTAATAGGTTCTGCTGCCTTTGGCCCTCCCTATTACAACATACTTGAAATTAAAAACAGTAGATTTGCATTTCATTTTGGGAAAGTGAGAGCCCTGAGGATCCCACTTCATGATTTCCTTTTCTCCCCCCTCCCTCTCTGTGATGAAACCTTTCCTGAGGCTTGTGTTTCCATGAGTTAATTGCAAATCCATGTTTTCACTTATCTCATTGTGTGAAAAGATCTCTTTCATATCTACCTCTCATTCCTCCCCACCAAGGTTGTAACCTGAAGACAAAGGTCAGTCCGGCCTTTTTACTCATCTCACTTAATCTCTAAATCCTAGCAGGTTGTTTTGGATGAAACAGGCAATCGTTCTTTATAGCTGAATTAATTTAAAAAGGAAGGAAGATCAGGGTTTTTTAAAAATTTTTGAAAAGATTTTATTTATTAGAGGGTGGGAGAGGGTGTGGGATGGATAGGTGGGGGCAGAGGGAGAGAGAGTTTTAGCAGACTCCGTGTTGAGGAGACCCCAATGGGGCTCGATCTCACGTCCCTGAGATTACATCCTGAGCCAAAAGGAGGATTCAGACACCTAACTGAATGCACCAACCTAGGAGCCCCCAGATTTTAAAATTTTTAATTGAAATATAAGTGAAAAATAATGTATTAGTTTCAGGTGTACAACATTGTACATGTACATGTACAATGTTTATTATTACATGTACATGTAATAATTCTATACATTATGCAGTGCTTACCATAGGTACAGTTGCCATCTGTCATATACAAAATTATTACAATATTATTGACTACATTCCCTATGCTGTACTTTTCATCCCTGTGATTTATTTGTTTTATAACTGGAAGTTTGTACCTTTTAATCCCCTTCACCTATTTCACCCATTCCTTCATCCCCCTCTCCTCTGGCAACTACCAGTTTGTTCTCTCTATTTATAATGTTTATTTATTTTTGTTTTGTTTTGTTTTTATTTTTTTAAAGATTTTATTTATTTATTTGATAGAGATCACAAGTAGGCAGAGAGGCAGGCAGAGACAGAGAGAGGGGAAAGCAGGCTCCCTGAGGAGCAGATAGCTGGATGTGAGGCTCGATCCCAGGACCCTGGGATCATGACCTGAACTGAAGCAGAGGCTTTATTTAACCCACTGAGCCACCCAGGTGCCCCTTGTTTTGTTTTGTGTTTTAGATTTTATTTGACAGACAGAATCACAAGTAGGCAGAGAGGCAGGCAGAGAGAGAGGAGGAAGCAGGCTCCATGCTGAGCAGAGAGCCCAATGCGGGGCTCAATCCCAGGAGTGGAGGGCAAAGTCTTAAACCCACTGAGCCACTCAGGCATCCCTGTTTATTATTTTTTTTTAGATTCCACATATGAGTGAAATCCCATGACCTTTCTCTAAGTTATCTCCCTTAGCATAATACTCTCTAGGTTTTTCTGTGTTGTTGTAAATGGCAAGATTTTATTCCTTTTTTATGGCTAAATAATATTCCATTGTGTGTGTGTGCATACATGTATATGTGTGTGTATCACATCTTCTGATCCATTCATCTGTTGATGGATATTTAGGTTTCTTCCATGTCTTGGTTATTGTAAATAATGCTGCGATAAACTTAGGGGTGCATATGTCTTTTTGAATTAGTGAATTGTTTTCATTTTCTTTTGGTAAATACCCAGTAGTGAAATTACTGGATCATATGGTAGTTCTACTTTTATTCTTTTTAAAAATTAAAAAAATTTTTTTAAAAAGATTTTATTTATTTATTTATTTGACACAGAGAGAGATCACAAGTAGGCAGAGAGACAGGCAGAGAGAGGAGTGGGGGAAGCAGACTCCCTGCCAAGTAGAGAGCCCGATGTGGGGTTCAATCCCAGGACTCTGAGATCATGACCTGAGCTGAAGGCAGAGGCTTAACCCACTGAGCCACCCAGGTGCCCCTATACTTTTATTCTTGTGAAGAACATCCATCCATTGGCTGCACCAAGTTACAATCCCACCAACAGTGCACAAGAATTCCATTTTCTCAACATCCTTGCCAATAGTTGCTACTTCTTGTTCCTTTTATTTTTTTTGTAGTAGTTGTTCTGACTGGAATGACATAACATCTCAGTGTGGTTTTGATTTAAATTTCCCTGATAATTAGTGATACTGAGCATTCTGTCATGTGGTTTTTAATCATCTGTATTTCTACATTTGAAAATGTTCATGTTCTCTGCCCATTTTTAAATGGAATTTATTATCATTATTATTATTATGGTGTTGAGTTGTATGAGCTGTTTTATATAGTTTGTATATTTACCTCTTATCTGATGTATCGTTTGCAGATATATTCTCCCACTTGATGGGTTTCTTTTCATTTTGTTGATTCTTTCCTTCGCTTTCTGGTTTGATGTTGTTCCAATAGTTTATTTTTATTTCTGTGGCCTGAGGAGACATATCCAGAAAAATATTGCTAAGACAAAATATTGTTGACTCAAAGAGATAATAGATCCATGTTTTCTTTTAGGAGTTTTTCAGGTCTTACATTTAGGTCTTTAATCCAGTTTAGTTTAATTTTATTTATGGTGTAAGAGAGTGATCCATTTCATTGTTTTGCCTGTAGCCACCCAGTTATTTGTTGAAGAGACTTTTACCTATTATATATTCTTGCCTTCTTTGTCATAGATTAAATAATCATATAGTTATGGATTTATTTCTGAGCACTTTATTGTCTTCCATTGCTCTATATTTTTTTGTGCCAGTACCATACTCTTTAATTAATATAGTTTTATAGTATAGCTTGAAATCTGGGCTTATGATACCTTTTAACTTTGTTCTTTCTCAAGATTATGTTGATTATTTAGGGTCTTTTGTGGTTCCATGAAAATTTTAGGTTTTTTTTTTTCTCATTCTGTTAAAATTATTATTGGTATTTTGATAGGGATTTCATTTAATCTGTATATTACTGTGTATGTTATGGGCATTTTAATGATATTAATTCTTCCAATTCATGAGCATAATATAGCCTTCCACTTATTTGTGTTGTCTTCAGTTTTTATTTTTTTTTAATCAGTATCTTATAGTTTACAGAGTACAGGTCTTTTACTACCTTGGTTAAATTTATTTCTAAGTATTTTATTGTTTTTGATGCTATTGTAAATGGGATTATTTTCTTTCTACTAGTTTTCATTATTTGTGCACAGAAATACAATAGATTTCTGCATATTGATTTTGTATCCTGCAAATTTACTGATTTCATTTATCGGTTCTAAGAGTTTTTCGATGGAGTCTTTAGGGTTTTCTTTTTATATTATCATTCTTCAGGTAGTTATGGTGTTACTTTTTCCTTTCTATTTTGGATGCCTTTTATTTCTAGTATGATTTCTGTGGCTAGAGTTTTTAGTAATGTTGAATAAAAATGTCAAAAGTAGACATCCTTCTCTTGTTTGTGATCATGGAGGGAAAACTTTCATTTTTTCACTATTGGGTATGATGTTAGCCATGGATTTGCCTCATATGGCCTTTTATTATGTTGAGGTCTGTTCCATTTATATCTATTTTGTTATTATCATATATAGATGTCAAATTTATCCCATGATTTTCTGTATCTATTGAGATGATCATATGATTTTTGTTTTTCATTTTGTTAATGTGATATTTATGTTTGATTGATTTGTGGATATTGAACTATCCTTGCATCTCTGGAATAAATCCCACTAATCATAGTGATTAATGTGTTTTAGAATTCGGTTTGCTGAAACACCTTGGGTCTCATTCGGGTCTCATTTCGGGTCTTCATTTCAGGATCATGAGTTCAACTCTTGCATTGGGATCCATGCTGGATATGGGGTCTACTTAAAAAAAATAGAATTCATTTTGCTAATATTTTGTTAAGGATTTTTGCATCTATATTCATCAGGGATATTTGTCTGTAATTTCCTTTCTTTTGTAGCATCTTTGCTTGATTTTGGTATCAGGGTAATGTGGCCTCATAGTATTAATTTGGAAGCATTCCCTATTTGCCTATTTTTTGGAATAGTTTGAGAATAGGTTTTTTTTTTTGAAGGTTTTATTTATTTATTTGGCAGAGAGAGAGATCACAAGTAGGGAGAGGCATGCAGAGAGAGAGAGGGAAGCAGGCTCCCTGCAGAACAGAGAGCCTGATGCGGGACTCAATCCCAGGACCCTGAGATCATGACCTGAGCTGAAGGCAGAGGCTTAACCCACTGAGCCACCCAAGTGCCCTGAGAATAGGTTTTAAATCTTTATTTATTTATTTTTTAAAAAGATTTTATTTATTTATTTTATTTGACAGACAGAGATCACAAGTAGGCAGAGAGACAGGCAGAGAGAGAGGAAGGGAAGCAGGCTCCCTGCTGAGCATAGAGCCCGATGCGGGGCTCGATCCCAGGACCCTGGGATCATGACCTGAGCTGAAGGTAGAGGCTTTAACCCACTGAGCCACCCATGCATCCCTTAAATCTTTATTTTTTTGTTTCAAGTTTTTATTTAAATTCTACTTAGTTAACATGTAGTGTAATATTGGTTTTAGGAGTAGAATTTAATGATTCATCACTTACATAGTACACCCAATGCTCATCACAACAGGTGCCCTCCTTAATACCTATCGCCCATTTAACCCATCCCCCACTCATCTCCCCTCCATCAACCCTGTTTGTTCTTTATAGTTAATAGTCTTACGGTTTGCTTCCCTCTCTTTTTTCTTCCTTTCCCTATGTTCGTTTGCTTTGTTTCTTAAATTCCACATATGAGTGAAATCATATGGTGTTTTTCTTTCTCTGACTGACTTATTTTGCTTGGCATTATATACTTTACCTTCATCCACATTGCTGCACATGGCAAGATTTGAACCTTTTGGGAGGCTGAGTAATAGTCCATTGTGTGTGTGTTTATATGTGTGTGTACACACATACACAGACACACACACACACACACACACACACACACGAGATACCATACGAGAGCTGAAGGCAGATGCTCAGCTGACTGAGCCACCCAGACACCCCTTTGGTTTTCTTTTTCAAAATTGCTTTGACTATTTGGGGTCTTTGGTGGTTCCATACAAATTTTAGGATTACTTGTTTTAGCTCTGTGAAAAATGCTGGTGGTATTTTGATGGAAATTGTATTAAATGTATAGATTGCTTTGGGTAGTATAGACATTTTAAAAATATTTTTACTTCCAACCTGTGGGCATGGAATGTTTTTCCATTTTTTCTGTCCTCTTCAGTTTCTTTCTTGAGTGTTCTGTAGTTTTCAGAATACAGGTCTTTTACCTCTTTGGTTGGGTTTTCCTCTCGCTCTCATATGGTTTTTCCCATCAGTAAATGGGATTGATTCATTGATTTCTGTTTCTACTACTTCATTAGTGTTGTATAGAAATGCAACAGATTTCGGTATGTTGATTTTGTATCCTATTATTGTTGAATTTGTGTATAAGTTCTAGTAATTTTCTGGTGTAGTCTTTCAGATTTTCTACATAGAGGATCATGTTGTCTGAGAATGGTAAAAGTTTGACTTCTTCCTTGCTGATTATGAAGCCTTTATTTATTTATTTATTTAATTTTGTTGTTCTTGTCTGATTGCTGAGGCTAGGTTTTCCAGTACTATGTTAAATAACAATGGTGAGAATAAACATCCCTACATCCCTGTTTTGTTCCTGAGCATAGAGGAAAAACTCTCACCATTTTCCCTTTGAGGATGATATTAGCTGGGGTCTTTCATATATGACCTTTATGATGTTTAGGTATGTTCCCTCTATCCCTACTTTGTTGAGGGTTTTCATCAAGAATGGAAACTGTATTTGTTCAAATGCTTTTTCTGTATCTATTGACAGGATCATACGGTTCTTATCCTTTCTTTTATTAATGTGGTATATCATGTTGATTT
>ML102787.1:7541-35115 GCA_003697995.1 Taxidea taxus jeffersonii | reverse complement strand
CACCTACCCTGCAGATGAATATACTGATAGGATCATACACCCTGCCCATGGTTGGCAAAAGTCCAATGCTGACCTTGGTGAATCTCTGCCCCTGTGCCTTGGCAATTTGATGGAAAAGGGGGAGACAGAATCTAGGTCAGAACTACCAGGAAACCCAAAGACCAACTCATGTAAAAGCTAGGCTTTGAGGAGGGAAGGCAAAAGAGAGGAAGCCTGTTGCAACGTCTTCTTCAGGACCTTCTATTCTCTCTGTGTACTTCTGCAAGGCAGCCTGCAACATGAGTTTCTAGCTTTCTGTCCATTGCAGGCATCAAATGGACACCAACATTCAGAGTGTCTATTGGTCTTGTTGCTCAAGATGGGTCTTTCTCTGAAAATGTACCCTCCTCATTGCTTGTCCAATAGTTATAGATTGGTTGGAAGCCTTTCCTTATGTGAAGGCTAATGAGAGGCCTGAATGTCAAAAAAGACAAATTTCTGGGTTATTTGAGAGGGAAAAAAAATGATAAATGTCTACAAACGCCAGGTTGCCAAAAAAAACCATTTAATTTTTTAAAAGAGATTTATTTATTTATTTTAGAGAGATAGAGGGTGAGAATGAATCCAGGGAGGGCTAGAAGAAGAGAATCCCAAGCTGACTCCATGCTGAATGCTATCTGACATGGGGCTTGAACCCATGACCCTGAAATCATGACCTGAGCCGAAACCAAGAGTTGGATGCCTAACTAACTGAGCCACCCAGGTGTCTGAACCAAAAAAAAAAATATGAAAATAAAAATTAGTCAATTCATTGGTTGTGCTGGTCTTAAACATAAATCAATTCTTATTGTCATGGCCAATTCCTCAGATAATTGAAACAATTGTGCATGTGTGTCTTGGGGGAAGAGATGCATAGGATGAAAACTTTCTTTAAAAAGGATCCTTGGGCGCCTGGGTGGCTCGAAGCCACTGCCTTCGGCTGGAGTCATGATCTCAGGGTCCTGGGATCGAGTCCTGCATCGGGATCTCTGCTCAGCGGGGAGCCTGCTTCCCCCTCTCTCTCTGCCTGCCTCTCTGCCTACTTGTGATCTCTCTCTGTCAAACAAACAAATAAAATCTTTAAAAAAAAAAAAAGGATCCTTGGCATGGAAAACCTATTCTTCTACGGCACTCATCAGGCTCCTTCATGTTGGAAGAGTGCATATGATAATAAACATCACTGTGAAGAGCATACAGCCCCCAGTGAGGTTCTTTTCTTAAATATCTCCATTTGAGATTAAATATATCAACAACTAGTGCAGTTCTCCTAGTTGAAAAGGTATAGTGTTATTTCCTCAGCTCTAATTCACCTCTGATTCTGTTTTTAAAGTGGACACTTCTTCAGTTCTGAAGAAAAGTTCCTATCTCCAGAGGAGGCAGGCTCTAGTTTCTCTAGGAAGAAGCAATTGCCACGTTTTCTGGTTGAGGAATTTCTAAAGACCAATTTCCATATAAGAACATCTGCCAGCAGCTGAATTGCTAGTGCTCTTGCGGGGGGGGAATCTTCATTAGCCATTTGGATAAATGGTTTGTCACAGAGCCATTGTGGGGCGTGGGGACTAAGCCAGGGCAGGGCAGTGGTGCTGTCCAGGGAGGGCCAACACAGAGAATTACAAAGGATCAGGAGAATTGTGGGACATATCATGTGGCTATATTGTGGGTGGGTGATGGAAAATCCGTGCTTGGGGTGGTCTTCAGAAGCTCAGTCCCATGCACATTAGGTAACAGGCAAGGGGGCAGAGACTTAGTAAGGCTTGGGATTGGGGCTTTCAGGTCACTCAGGCTCTTGGCTCTTATTGGCTGACTGTCAGAAAAACACTAAGCCTTAGGTCCTGGTGGGGTTGGACTAATGGGACTTTCTCAGACTGTGGGTGGCCTGTGGGTGGTCAACACAGTTGATTATTTTGTAAAATGGGAACCATGGGCAGGGAAGGCTTTCGGGCTCCCATACTTAGGGAATTGGTTGGGACAGATTTTTGGCAGGATTTGACTTGATGGGCACTGTTTACAAGGACAACTACAAGGTTTTGAGAGAGTTCTCTTCTGCAACAGTTCAGGAGCTGGAGCTACAAAAGGGCTGTCTGGACCTCAGGTGCCCCAAGGGCACAGAACAAGTTTTGCTGATTCCTTGCAGGAGTGGGGCATATACTGCCTGCCTGATGCCAGGTAGACAGGTGCGTAGGCAGAGACAAGTGACCTATTTAAGCATATGCTTCTTTGTGGAAGCCGACAGTCATAATTCTCATGATAGTTGTTATTCAATAAACATATACACACATTTTTGGTTGTTCACATAAAGATACTTATGCCATGAATGTGGGCCATGGTGGATCTATGAGTTACATTTGGACCATTATCTATTAAGACACCGAAGTGTTCTCTAAAATGAGAAACAGCAATTTTCCTGAGAGAAACAAGAAGAAAATACATTCTAGAAAAATCTGCCATTGGATGTCAGAGATTTCTGTCAAAAAATCTTTAGTTTTCATCAAGCAGTACTTTCAAGTATAAACTGTTGTTACTTAAACCAATAAGCCATGTCGTCAGCTCTAGGCATATGCATTAGAAACTATACACAATGAAGAAAAAACTGGAAAAAAATGATCACCTGATGTGTGAGTAAAGACAATGATGCCAGGTGGTGCCTTGGAGCATAATAACGAGAACAGTATGTCAAAGCACAGCAATCAATACCAAAGAAAAATCAACACATATTCAACATCGTCCTTACAGTGTTAAGCTGATTATCCACTTCAAGTAATTGAGGCAGTAAGATGAATGTGTTCAGCAGCCTTTATTTTTATGTTTTAGAATGCAGAGCTAGGTATAAAGGTTAACTGGTGTCTTTTATTGCTTTTCGTTCCTTCACTAGCCATAGATTTCCAAGGAGAGAGGTACCTTTTCCAAAGACTGAGTAATGCCTACATGGTTTCTCTATTATTTTAAAACCATGCTATCAATGTAAAAGAATGTAAAAAGAGCAATTTATGATGTTTTCAGTTGCACACATATATACATAAATACATACAGACAAACATGAAACATATGGACAGGCTCATATCCATACACTCACACACACCTTTTATATCACTTGAAGGCTTCAGGTGTGTGAATTTCAGGTGCATGAAACTTCAGACCCTCTTAGAACGGACATCTCCACTTCTTTTTTTTTTTTTTAAAGATTTTCTTTATTTATTTGACAGACAGAGATCACAAATAGGCAGAGAGGCAGGCAGAGAGAGAGAGGGGGGAAGCAGGCTTCCCGCTGAGCAGAGAGCTCCATGTGGGGCTTGATGCGGGGCTCGATCCCAGGACCCGAGATCATGACCTGAGTTGAAGGCAGAGGCTTAACCCACTGAGACATCCAGGCGCCCCTCGGATGTCTCCACTTCTTAGGAGGAAGCATCGTCTGTATGGATAGGAGACTTGCACTCCACTTGCTGAGCTAAAAAATGGGCTCAGATAATCCCACACTGAGAAACTTTCCAGGTCTCATTGGGATTGCAGAACATTTGTTCTCTTTAACCTTTCTTGTTTTCTTTTATTTTAAAGATTCCATTTATTCACTTGTCAGAGAAAGAGAGAGCACAAGCAGGGGGAGTGGCAGGCAGAGGGAGAAACAGGCTTCCCACTGAGAAGGAAGCTTAATGTGGGACTTGATCCCAGGACACTGGGATCATGACCCATGGCAAAGGGGGATGCTTAACCGACTGAGCCATGCTGGCGCCGCCGCCCCCCCCCCCCCAGACCTTTCAAGACAATATGGTTGTCTTCGTTCATGAAACATTCTGTTACCTTATCGTTATATTTCATCATTAAAGCTTAAAGTTCCTAATGTGTTAGCTTGTGAGTTTTGTCGTATTTTACTTGCTGGGAAAGCACCCTTCATGAAGGAATATCATGATAATATGATTGTCTGGACTCTTGTTCACAAACGTGAAGTTCTCAGTACTTTAACCTCCCATAGAAAATCTCTTTGCTTCCTTTTTCAAGATTCTAATTGGAACCTTTTTCTAAGCCTACATATGTATCTTAAGTCTCTTAAGAATACTAAGGTACTCTCAAGGTACTAAGTACCTTAGTACTCTTCTGTTCTTGCAAGGGTCAGTTTCAATTATACCTCCTCAACAGACCAATACTCTGAGAATGGCCAATTTCTCATTCTTTTGAGCATCTCATAGTAATTCTTCTGTAGCACATGTCAATCACAGCATAGAGGTTACTAGCATAGCCTCCATTGTCAACAGACCTGAATTTGATTCCTGATTTGTCATTCCCTTTGGAGAAGTTGCATAACATGTCTAAACTCTATTTCCTTCCTTCCTGCAGATGAATCATTCAAGTCAAGGTAAGTGATGTGTTCCATAAAAATTAGCTTTTATTATTATCAGATTTGTATTGTATTGTTGTGTTGCATAGATTTCCTTATATATAAATGTTTATACATGGGTGTTTCCAAGCAGAACCCCAAATGTGCATGTTATGAGATCAGACACACAACCAAGTTTATTTAGAGGGCTGTGGGACTGGCAATGCAAGCATCTATTTTTATGAGATTCTAGGAGATTCAAGGGAAAGAATGTACCTATGGGTGGTGAGAGTCAAGGAGGCAATTTTTAAGCATGCTTTTTCTCAAATGATCCTTCAGTCCAGATCCCCAAGGTTTCTGTCTAAGACGTGGGATAAATGAGTTCCATCTAATAGTGTATAAAACTAATAGGAGTGTGTCAAGAAAATCTCTAAAATATACTGAAGGCAAATATCAACATGATTTTGTGCCTCAGGCTACAGACTGTGATGTTATTGGGCTGAGAATATTTTTTCATCTATTTTAGTGAAGTGACTGTTGAAGCATTTATAGCACAAATAGAGCAAAGAGGGCTCTCTATGGCATAGAGCTGGCCATGAGAAGAGAGGAAAGCCATAATCATCTCTGTGACCCAAGGATCTTGGGTGCTGGACTTCACTTCCTATGTGGTGGTGTTAGTAAACTTGAACAGAACTCACAAAGCCACAATAAGGTATGCATGAGGAGCAAACCACAGTTTCCAGAGGAACTCACTGTGCCAGCAGTTTGATACCATAGCAGAACCTGAGGATTTCCTGAATTTGTTGGGTGAGTTTAAGACAGAATGAGATTGTCATGTTTGCAGAAGGATGTCCATCTGGAAAAGAACTGTTATTGTGATGCTACTGTATAGCTTGAGCTTATGAGGCATGAAACAGAGTGGATTAAACATTTTCCTCACAACTTGCTTGTAGATCCCTTGAAAGCAGAGCCTTACTCATCTGTATTAGTCTGCTCAGCTTACTATGAATGACTATAATAGAATCTCACAGATTGAATGGCTTAAAAACAGTATTTTATTTTCTCATGTTTCTGAAGGCTGGAAGTCCAAGATCAACGTCCTGGCAAGGTTGGTTCTGGTGAGGAATTTCTTTTTGGCTTGCAGATGGCCACTTTCTCTTTCCTTACATTGCCTTTCCTCCCTGAGTATGCACTTCTGGTGTCTCTTTCACTTCTTATAAGGATACCAGCCTTACTGGATTAGGGCTTCACCCTTATAACCTCATTTGACCTTGATTACCTCCTTCAGAGGCTTATCTCCAAATATAGTCACATTGGAGTTAGGGCTTTAACATATGACTTTGGTGGAGGTGGGGATGGGGGAGTTGTGGTATGCAGTTGAATCCATAACCTTCTGCCCTATGGTCCATCAAAATTCCTGTCTCTCAGGCTACATGGGTGGCTCAGTCAGTTAAGCATCTGACTCTTGATCTCAGCTCAGATTTTGAATCTTAGGGTCATGATTTCAAGTCCCGAATTGGGCTCCATACTGGGAGAAAAGAGAGAAAAAGAGAAAAAAAATAATGTCTCTCTCATATGAATACTGTATTTACCTTATCTCCAAAACCCCTAAATCTTAACACATTCCAGCATCAACTTTAAAGTCCAGAGTCATATTTAATATAGTCTAAATTCAGCATGGATGAAACCTGAAGTATGATTCATCTTGAGGCAAAATTCTTCTCTGGCTATATACCTGTGAAGCCAGAGAAGTATGTGCTTTCAGAATACAGTGGTATGACAGACAGACAGGCTCATTCTAAAAGGCAGAAATTGGAAATAAGAAATAGACAATGGGGGCACCTGGGTGGCTCAGTGGGTTAAAGCCTCTGCCTTCAGCTCAGGTCATGATCCCAGGGTCCTGGGATTGAGCCCCGAATCAAGCTCTCTACTCAGCAGAGAGCCTGCTTCCCTTCCTCTCTCTGCTTGCCTATCTGCCTACTTGTGGTCTCTGTCAAATAAATAAATAAAATCTTAAAAAAAAAAAAGAAAAAGAAATAGACAATGGGCATCAAAGAGGCCTAAAATCAAGCAAGGTAAATTCCGTTAGATCCTAGGACTTAAGAATAATCCTCTTTGGGGACACCTGGGTGGCTCAGTTGGTCAAGTGGCTGCCTTCGGCTCAGTTCATGGTCCCAGCATCCTGGGATTGAGTCCTGCATCGGGCTCCTTGCTCGCTAGGGAGCTTGCTTCTCCCTCTGCCTCTGCCCACCACTCTGTCTGCTTGTGCTCGCTCTCTCTTTCTTTGACAAATAAATAAATAAAATTAAAATATATATACATATACATATAAAAAAGAATAATCCTCTTTGGCTCCATGCTCTGCTCTTCAGGCCCACTGGAGTGGTGATTTTGGCTTCTAGAGCCATTGTGGTAGTGGACTTGCCCTTTTGGTCATGGGTTTTAGCCTTGTTCAAAAGGCCATCGTTTGGGGTACAATAGGCCCTTGCTTGCTGAATCCAAGGAGATGTCTTTCCCCTCTGAAACTGAGGAAACTGAGGCCTTCCCCAGAGGCCTGTGTACCCTAAGCCTGTGGTAGAATTGGCAGCCCTGCTGATCCCTGAATAACCTGGGGCCATTCTTCTCTTTTTTTGAAGAATGCAATATGCTGCATCTGGATATCCCTATTGTCCCATCTTATAGAACCCTGGAAGTCCAAAAGCCTTCCTGTCCTCTTAGTCAAAATGGGAAGTGTCTCTGCTAGAAAATTTCACCTCTTCCTGGCTTTTGCTGAGATGACTGATTAAATCCATAGGTAATCATCTCTCTCTCTCTCTCTCTTTTTTTCTATAGGTAATCTCTTGATGGAGTGTTTGTCCAGCTACACCTTTGGAGTTCTCTTCAGAACATGCTTTCTCATTTTTCCGGAATATGGGTAGGCTGAGGATTTTCCAAGTCTTCAAGTTCTGTTTCCTTTTTGTTTAATACTTCCTTCAATTTACCTCTCTCCTTTCACAACTTACTATAAACAGTTATAAGGAACTAGGCTATATCTTTAACACTACCCTTCAAAATCTCCTCTGCTAGATATCCAAGATCATTACTCATAAATTCTACCTTTCACAAAACATTAGAACACAGCTCAGCCAGTTTCCAGCAACATGTTTCTCATTTTTGTTGGAAACCCTATCAGAAGCACCTTAAAAGTTCATTTTCCTCTCAACAATCTCTTTAAAGCAAAATAGGTTTTTTCTAACGTGTACGTCAAAACCCCTCCAGTCTATGCCTATTACCTAGTTTCCAAATCACTTCCATCCATATTTTTTGATATTTGTTATATCAGCATCCTACTTCTTGGTAACAAAATCTGTCTTAGTCTGTTTGGGTTATCATAACAGAATACCACAGACTTGGTAGCTTAAATAATGGAAATTTATTTTCTCACAGTTCTGGAGGCTGGAAGTCCAAGATCTGATGAAACCAGGTCTGATGAGAAATTTTTCTTCCTGGCTTGGAGATGGCTACCATTCACTGGGCCCTCAGGACCTTTCCTTTATGCATGTGCACTCCTGGTTTCTCTTCCTCCCTTTGTAAGGACATCAATCCTTTTCAGTTAGGGCCCCACGCTTGTGACCTCATTTAACCTAAGTTACCTCCTTAAAGACTCTATCTTCAAATACAGTTCCACTGGTAATTTCAGCATAAGGATTTTTTGTGGAGGGCATCTTTAGTCCATAATATCATTTTTATTTTATTAAGCACATGTTCACTGCAGGGGATATGTCTCTATTAAGAAGCCTGGATTTTTACACCAGACCATAAGAGGAAATAAAGTGGGAGCTGAACATTGACAGCATGAAGTTTAAAAAGGTCTAAAATAATCCTGGACCCAGCATATTAGAACTCCATCAGTTCTCACCAGAAAAGTCACCCCTATACAACCAAACCTGAATGCACAAGATATTTATGAAATCCTTAGAAGATGAAATACTGGAAACATTTCACTCTGTCAGTGAACTGATTGAGAAAGGTGATAGGAAGGAACAAAATTAAGGTATATGTAACTTAAGACAAAGAGTATGGGAAAGTACAGACTCTAGAAGACCTCAGAAGAATTTACCTGGGCAGGTGGTTCTAATACTTAGTAAACCAGGCATCAGCCCCAGGACAACAAAAACAGAGATTGCCAAAAAGTTTCATAAAAGCTGATATGTAACTTGGTACCCATTGATTTTGATACAATTTTTTTATGTCCTGGAAAGGTTAATTCTACTTAGTGAATGTATTTTAAGGAAATAATTCAAAAGCGAAAGAGCTAGTAGATACCATTTCTTACATTTAATGTCTGGTTTATTGGGTATTAATTAAGGTACAATCACATTATAAACAATTGTACAATCTTTAAATATGATGATTATACATTAGTGCTTATGTAGAAAGTATTGCATCATCACATTATGGGAGACAATCCAGAATTAAATAAATATATATATACACATCACATGTTTTTGGTTATATGTGTGTGTGTGTGTGTGTGTGTATGTACACACATATAATGTGTAATATATATACACACACACAATGTTTATATAAATGTATATATAATGTTTATATAAATATATATGAACATATACCAATTTGCATGTAAACTTATAAATAAATATATGTAATTTTACATAGAGTAAACATAGAGTTATATATAAATATATAGTGTAAATTGTGTATATATGATTTTAAATATCTACACATAAAAAGCAGCTATGTTATATAACTGAGAAATGCTTGAAAAGTGTATGCTAAAATTAACAGTGATTATCATTAGGTGATGAGACAATGAATATTTTAAAAAATTTCTTTCTTCTCCAACATTGCAAATCCTTAGCCTGTATTCTAAGTGTAATAAAAATGAAATAAAATTCTTTATCCTTCAAAAGATATATACTGCTAAGTTACCCTATCAGACAGTTGTATGTATTTTATCCCTGGCTGTGAGAGAGCCCAATTCCCACACCCTCAGTTGCTGGGATCATATTTTGCCCATTTTTGCATTCCTACCAAGCAGACTGATGGTGGCTGCCATTTTGTTGAAAGAATGATACCCTACAGTATTTTCTGCCATCATTTCTTTGTCTTCCTTCCCTGTGCCCCTACTGGTGTTCCTTGCCCAGATTTCTGCAATGGGCTCTAATATTCTTACAACTTGTTTCCTTTCGTCCCCCTACTTGGGTGGCTTGCATTGTTCCCTGCAGAAGTTATGGAAACTGAATCTATGTCTCTTAATTAAAAAAAAAAATAAAAGAAAGTGAGGAAGGGGTAAAGTGCTTAAGACACATTAGAAGGAAGAGCAAAGGGATTCGACTTATTTCCCTGTGAAATGGTAGCACTCAGTGCCATGTGCACACACCTTCGGGGAAAGCTGTTAAAGATTGAAGATCAAAGGGAAAGAAAATGAATCATTTCCATGCCTATGGGACAGGAAAGAAGTTAAAGATAAGTAAAAGATAGTCTCTGAAGAAAAGAAATAAAGTAAATCAAGATTAAAAACTGTGCTTTTTTGTCCCCATTCTTCACAGAATTCACCCTCAGTTCTTTATCCTGCTTTAATGTGGCACAGGCACTCTGGAATGCTGTGAGATGGGAGACAAGAATATGAACAATGAGCTGAATTTTTTTCTTGCCTCCTCTAAAATTGGTCTTCAGCAAAGTGAAAAGGAAGGTTTGATTGCTACATCTCTCCAGAATTCAAACCAAGACTTAAGTTCTCTTTAACAACACAAACCTGAAATGAAATAAATCACAGCTTACAGGAGACAGTTTTGCTCCTCTTTTAGAAAAATAATATTATAATCTAGTTCATTGAAATTTGAGGGGCAATCAGGTGAGCTTTAATTGTACACAAGTAACAAACGTTAGGGACTTAAATTTTCTGAAATCTTAGCCCCCCACCCCCCTCCCGGCTCGCCTGGAATCTGAGACTAGGAAAGACTACAGAGTTTGCTTTGGAGACTTTGGTGTGGTTGCTATGACAACAAAACTTTAGGGCATTGTTGTCTACATGGAATCGCAAAATGACAGATGGCCCATTATGAAACTGTACATATTTGGAGATGAAAAGAAAATACATCACTCTGAGGTCCGTTCATTGTGTTGGTGCAAAAAAAGTTGGGACATGATCACTGAGAGGGGTGAGAATAAGCGCCTGGAAAGGAAAGGAAAGGTTAAAATAAAACTTTATTCATCTTGAAAGCATGTCCCCTAACTTGAAGATTGCTTATAGATCGCTGCCTCTCCCAGTTATATAGAGAATTCTATCATATCAGGTATTTATTTGGCACTATTCAGCACAACTTTGAAACTTTCTGTATTATGATTACAGTTAGGAGGCCAAAATGAAACAGGGTTAGGACAACAGCATAAAACTCTCATATAATGACCACTGAGAGAGTGTGGGTTCCCTCCCTATCTTTGGGCGTTCTTGACAGGATGCTGGGGGATACAGAGGATTGAATGGCCACAAAGTCTGCGTGTTTTAACTTGCAGGTCTGTATAAGATATAACCTATTGGGTTTACAGGTCAAATGGAATAATATCAAATTTCAGACACATGACGTGAAGTTCTGAGCCAGGTCCTGAAAATCATCATTGCAGATTCAGGAAATAAGTTTAAGAACTTACTGTAAAAGACTTAGCAATTTTGGTGAAGCTGGTGAGCTCAGTGTGGGCAAACATTGATGTATCTACCAAAGAATATGGTTTATTACCAAAATCTTGATACCTCTTCAAGAAAAGTGATAGTCTTGTGATTCAGTGATCATTTTTTTTTTTTTTCAGAATGTCTGCAGGGGTGATACTTACCTGTTCATTTATTATCTATCTATCCATCCATCCATCCATCAATCTTCATCTATTTGTAAATTATTGAAAATCCCTGATAATGAGTGTGGATCTCGAACCATGCCATAGGCCTCGTGTTAATGGAACTAGATGCTTTTGACCCATTTTCAAATACAAAGGATGATGAAGAAGGGAATCCTTTGTGGTTGTAAGGGGGAATTTCCAGATGAGATGTCTGATCTCAATATTTTGAAAACTTTCTGAAAGCTTTCTCAAAATGGCCTGCTGCCTTAAGGGGTAGTGAATTCCTTTTTATCAGAAGTCATGAAGCATCAGTGTTTGGCCTCATGGCAGGTGTGTTGTCAGAACGACTTATTGATCAGATCAGAGCCTTGGAGAGATGGCTGAAGGCCTCTTCCAGTTTTGAGATCCACTATTCTCCGGTCCCTGAGCTGGGCCTACCATGCTCATCAAACTCCTGAACCATGAAAGTCCTATATTCTTCAGGCCCAGGTACTTCTAGGCAGGGTCCACAAATCATTCACAAAATTGGATAGTGCAGTTGAGAAAGAGTGGATATAAGGACAAGGCCAGCATGACTAGATTTATTCTTTTTGATGGCTGTGTGGCATATTTTTAACCTTGGCCTCTAAGGATATAAAGTCAATACCTTAACCCTGATGACACTACCTCTTTACAAAGATTCTTATTTAAGTAATAGAAACATAAGGCTTGTCAAAATGAGGAAATGAGGCCATTTCGCCTTTCTAAAGAGCTCCTGCCGTAAATCAAAACATATTATGTTGAATAACGCTTTCTCATATTTTACCAGCCTAACGTTTATCAAGAAATACTTTTGCTGGTTAGAATTTTTGTTGAATGTCATAAAATGTTATTAAAAAGTCTTTAATCTTGGGAGATAGCTGCATGTATATTGGTAATACACACACACACTCAAATGTGTAAGTACTATTCATTTTTCGCATGTTGGCATGTTGTAAAATTCTGTTTTCTTTTCATTCCTAGATGTTGTAAATAAACTGGATCTGTACAGTAGGTTTTTGTCAGACTCCCAGAAAGACAATTTTATTTTATAGCACATCCTAGAGTGACAGCCAGAAACTGTTCTGCACCACCTCAGTACAAACAAAATTAGCTTTTCACAATATTTTTGCAGATGTTAAAGGTCATTAATAGAATGAAACCAGATGACTAAAGCAATACATTTGGAATGATTGGGTTTTATTTTTCTCCCTAGCTTAAAGACACAGAGTCCCATTTTCTCTGCTACTTGGCTGCATTTCATCTTTTTTCAGTTATTTAATGGTTTCCAAAATCATAAAAATAAAAGTGGTAGGATATGTATTTCTTGGCTGATGCCACCTTCCTTGTTTGACAGAGTTGGAATTTTATGAGGATGAAAATAGTATTAACTGTTCAAAAAAACCACACTGTTTAACAATTGCCCTAGCTTTCTGTTTTCTACTGAGGTCACATTTTTTTATGAGTCATCTGAAATTCTCTTTCCAATTAAAAAGAGAAGAGATAATTAGCTGAGAGAAATGCTACTAGATTTCTCTTTCAGAATAGAAAGGGGAGAGCTCCTTTTTTTTTTTTTTTAAAAGATTTTATTTATTTATTTGTTAGAGAGAGAGCAGGAGCGAGCACAGGCAGACAGAGTGGCAGGCAGAGGCAGAGGGAGAAGCAGGCTTCCTGCTGAGCAAGGAGCCCGATGTGGGACTCGATCCCAAGACGCTGAGATCATGACCTGAGCCGAAGGCAGCCGCTTAACCAACTGAGCCACCCAGGCGTCCCGAGAGCTCCTTTTTTAAGCACCGGGACTTGGTTAAGCGGTGCTGTGTGCTTTGTTAGGACAGGCGGGGCATGTTGCCTCCCCTATACACTGTTTATTTGTAGCGTCTGGGCCACAAGGAAGAAGCTACAGTTAATAAACTACAAGTGGGTATGCTTATGATAGCAATATTTACAGATCAGCCGGCAATGCCTATACTTCTGGAATGATCCTGCCTTTACTATTCAGTAAAGGATAAGTTGGGAAACATTTTTTCATCACGTAGATTAAACAAACAAAATGAAACACGACTCACTCCCTTTTTTAGTGAAAATGAGGTAGTGACAAAAAGTTTGTTCTGGTTTCCCAGATCGTCTTATGGATGTGTGGTGCCCATTGAAGGGGTCAGTGGATTGCCCTCCTACCGGGGACAGCACAGCCCTTCCCCACCTTCTTCCTTGTCCTCCCCAACACGGCAAATCATCCAGGAAAGTGAACTTTTTTTGCAGGAGAAAGTGGGAGACAATAGGATTGAAACGCAACTGGATGGGTTGGATTGTGCCCTGTCATTGACACTTTTCCTGTGGAACCAGAGGGAAAGCAGAAGCATCAGCTGGCAAGTGGGGAGGTGGGCCCGTGAAGGCATCTGAGATCTGAGCCAAATTGTTCCATCGTAGCACTGGGTTCACTTTCTCCCTGGGGTCTCCCAGGACAGTTTCCTCTGTTATTTAACCCATTAGTCATAATGCAGATAGTCATGAAAGTAATAGTGTGTGCTTATTTGAGCCAGTGCAAAGGAGAAGTAGCATCCTTCCCTCTCCCCCAGTGAGTGTAGCAGGGCGGGTGGCTGAGGTGAAGTTAGAACAAAAAGTACATTTCTAGGGAACAGAGTTGAGCTGCCTGGTCTGTCTGTCCCTTCCCATCTGAGGTACGCCTAGCAGATTCTAACTACTGGAGATGCTGGTTGAATTTTGTGAATATTTAAAAATGTTTAAAAATGTAAAAATAATTTATTCTTATCTTCAAACATGTTTGATGTGCAAGGAAGAGCTACCTTTGTAAGGCTTCACAGGAAAACCAATTGTCCCATGTATTGAAGAAATAATCCCCGCTTCTTTCAATGCTATCATATTTCAAGGTCACGTATGCACAGGGAACTGTTTTTGGTCTTTATAGCCCTTTCCCTTCACTAACGCTCCCTATTATTACCATAGCTCTGTAATATATTTTAATTCTTGGTACTCTTCTTGTTATATTTCAAAATTATATTGGTTATTCTTGTGCCTTTATTATTCTTTACAATTTTAGATTTAATATTTCAAGTTCTATAAAATCTAACTGGCAATTTTGATTGTAAAGGAGTTAAATTGATAGAAAAAAGTGAGGAAATTCAACATCTTCAAGATACTGGACTTGTCTACCCCAATTTTTCTATTTCTGTTTCAATTCTTTTATGTCTGTGAATAAAATTTTACAATTTTTTTCCCATACAGGTTCTGCCTATATGTGTATTACAGGTGCTAAGACCACAACTACACAGATTGGGCCAGATACCATTTTAAGTAGTTTGCATATATTATTTCATTTAATCTCCACATTAACCCTCTGAGAAAAGTGCCAATTATATTTCTCATTTTTTCAAATGAGAAAATCAGTCTAGAGAAATGAGTAATTTGACCAATGTCACGAGGCTACTTATTGAAGGAGCTGAATTGAAACCAAATTGATCTGACTCCATGGATTCTAATCGTTATGTAAAGGTAATTTCTGGCTTTCTTGGTGCTCTATGGATTATATTGCTACTTTATATGAAATATTTTTATTATATTTATATTTGGATATAGCTGGCATATAGAAATGTTATATTGGCTCATCTCTAGAAATCTTTCTGGACTCCCAGACTACTTTTAAGAAATTGCCTGCAAGAGGAGACAGTAGGCAAAACCAAAGGACAACCTTTGCAAATTATATATGGGAGAAGATATTTGCAAATGTTTTATCAAAGAAAGGGCTACTATCCAAAAACTATAAGAAGCTTATCAAACTCAACACCCAAAGAACAAATAATCCAATCAAGAAATGTGCAGAAGACATGAACAGACTTTTCTCCAAAGAAGTCATACAAATGGCCAACAGACATATGAAGAAATGCTCAACATCATTTGGCATCAGGGAAATACAAATCAAAACCACAATGAGACACCACCTCACACCAGTCAGAATGACTAAAATTAACAAGTCAGCAAACGACAGACGTTGGTGAATATGCGGAAAAATGGGAACCCTCTCACACTGTTGGTGGGAATGCAAGCTGGTGCAGCCACTCTGGAAAACAGTATGGAGGTTCCTCAAAAAGTTGAAAATAGAGCTATCCTATGACCCAACAATTGCCCTAGTAGGTATTTACCCCAAAGATACAAATGTGGTGATCTGAAGGGGCACCTGCTCCTCAATGTTTACAGCAGCAATGCCCACAACAGCAAAACTATGGAAAGAGCCTAGATGTCACCAACAGATGAGTGGATAAAGAAGATGTTGTGTATATATATCTATATATATATGCATGTACATATATATAAATATTCATGAAATATTATTCAGCCATCAAAAAATGAAATCTTGCCATTTTGCAACAACAAAGATGGAACTAGAGGGCATTATGCTAAATGAAATAAGTTAATCAGAGGACAGTTATCATATGATCTCACTCATCTATGTGGAACTTAAGAAACAAAACAGAGGATCATAGGGGAAGGGAAGGAAAAATAAAACAAGATGAAATCACAAAGGGAGACAAACCATAAGATATTCTTAACTGGGGTGCCTGGGTGGCTCAGTTGTTAAGCATCTGCATTCGGCTTAGGTCATGATCTCAGGGTCCTGGGATTAAGCCCCACATAGGGCTCCCTGGGAAGGGCTCAGTGGGAAGCCTGCTTCTCCCTCTCCCACTCCCTCTGCTTGTGTTACCTCTCTCACTGTGTCTCTCTTCGTTAAAAAAATAAATAAAATCTTGGGAAAAAAAAGAGACTTTTAATTATAGAAAACAAAGCGGGTTGCTGGAGGGGAAGGGGTAGGGGGATGGGATAATGGGGTTTAGAGATTAAGGAGGGCATGTTGTGATATAAGACTGATGAATCACTGAACTCTATCTCTGAAACAAACAATACATTATATGTTAACTAATTTAATTCAAGTAAAAAAAAATGTTGCCTGCAGATTCTTTTAGGTTTTTGTACAAACACATTGTATGCAAATAATGACAGTTTTGGTCTTTCCTTTTCAATTGTTCTACTTCTGTACTTTTAATTTTGTCTTACCACAATGGCTAGTACCTGTGGTACAATGATGAATATTAGGAATGCTAGTGAGTATCCTGGTCCTATTCCTGACTTTAACATTTCTGCTTCAAAAATTTTACCATTCAGCATGTTGTTGGATATAAGGTGAATCCTTATTGGATATAAGGATAGGATGGATTTAAGGATTGGATGGATATAAGGTGAAGCCTTATTTGGCTATTGAAGTTCCCTTCTGAAATATATTTTTTAAAAGCTTTTATTGTGAATGGATATTGAATTTATTGAAAATTTTTTTCACTTTTAATCTGGTAACATGACAATTAACATAAATAAATCACCAAATGTTAAACTGTTCTTGAATTCTTGGGATACGTGCTACTTTGTTGAAATATTTTAGATTTTGAAACATTGTTGGAAGGGATTCACAAAATTCTTTTTTTATCTTCTATTTTTTCCTCTCTATTTCGGTACTCTGGAATATTTTGTTTGAGTTGGGAATTTTGGATTACTCTAAGATTTAGCACAAAGTCACCTAGAATGGTGCTCTCTTGGAGGGAGTTTTCTTCAATGCTTATTCAACTAGTTTTGTTTGTTTGTTTTGTTTTAAAGATTTATTCATTTTTAGAGAGGGGAGAGAGGCAGAGGGAGAAGGAGAGAGAACCTTGAACAAACTCCCTGTTGAGTGTGAAACTCTATGCAGGGCTTGATCACACAACTGTGAGATCATGACCTGAGCAGAAATCAAGAGTCAGATGCTTAACTGACTAAGCCACCTAGGTGCCCCTGTTCAGGTATTTGCAGATTTTATTTTGTCTTGATTAAATTGTTGAATTTTTTAATCTCAAAGAAAACTGTCAATTTCAGCTGGGCTTGTACTTACTGACCTGTTATCCACTGTATTCCACTTTGGGTAAAAATATTAATAATAGTCTGTTTGTAGTTAACCCTTTTCTCTAATTCCTGTTGTTATGATTTTCATGATCAGTTTTGTCAGAAGTTTGTCTGTTTTATTTTTTCAAATGTCAACTCTTCTGTTGTGTTCCTGATATCCACTGTTTGTGTACATATGTGTGCACATTTGTGACTTTTTATTAGTCAAAATTTTCTTCAGTCCATGTTTACCTCTTTCTTCTTTGAGTTTATCTTGTTGTTATTTTCTACTCTCTTGAGTCAAATTTTTAACTCATATATTTTTAATTATTATCATATTGTGGTATGAGAATTTAAAAGTATAAATTTGCTTCTAAATGTTTCTACATTCATATTGTATAACTTGCAAGATATATATTTTAGTGCTCTAATTGTTATGTACTTTTTATTATTTTTTGTAGCTAATGAATTATTTAGAAGTTTTTTGTTTGTTTGCCTTTTGCTTTTTTTTAGTTCTCATACTATTTTTTGGGAGAGCAGGAAAGCTGTATTTTATTTTATTTTATTTTTTTGATGGAGAGAGATCACAAGTAGGCAGAGAGTCAGGCAGAGAGAGAGAAGAGATGCAGGCTCCTTGCTGAACAGAGAGCCCGATGCGGGGCTCGATCCCAGGACCCCGGGATCATGACCTGAGCCGAAGGCAGAAGCTTTAACCCACTGAGCCACCCAGGCGCCCCAGGAAAGCTGTATTTTAAAAGTTAGTCCCAATTTTACTGTATTATGGTCGGAGGTAGTGTATATGATATCAATTCTTTACAATGGCTGAGTGTATATGATATCAGTTCTTCGGAATTGATCTATTTCTGGATCTATCTGCCTGTTAAAGTTGTTATTCAGATCTCTGTCACTTTTGTCTCCTTAATGTATCAGTTTGAAAATCAGGAATGGATGTTGTATCTTGTCAAATGCTTTTTCTGCATCAATTGAGAGGAATATGTGGTTCTTCTCTCTTCTCTTATTGATTTGTTTTATCACATTGCTTTGCGAATGTTGAACCACCCTTGTATTCCATGGATAAATCCCTCCTGAGTCATGATGGATAATCTTTTTAGTGTACTGTTGGATCCTATTAGTTAGGATCTTGTTGAGAATCCATATTATTAGGGATATTGGTCTGCAATTCTCCTTTCTGATGGGGTTTTTGCCTGGTTTGGGGGCCAGGGTAATGCTGGCTTCATAGAAAGAGTTTGGAAGTTTTCCTTCTGTTTCTATCTTTTGAAACAGCTTCAGGAGAATAGGTATTATTTCTTCTTTGAATGTTTGGTAGAATTGTTCAGGGAATCTGTCAGGTCCTGGGCTTTTGCTTTTTGGGAGTTTTTTGATCACCGCTTCAATCTCATTACTAGATATTGGTCTATTCAGGTTGTCAATTCCTTTCTGATCCAGTTTTGGAAGTTTATAGGTTTTCAGGAATGCATCCATTTCATCTAGTTTGCTTAACTTATTGGCATATAACTGTTGATAATAATTTCTGATGATTGTTTCTTTTTCCTTGATGATAGTCATGATCTCTCTCTTTTCATTCATAATTTTATTAATTTGGGTCCTCTCTCTTTTCTTTTGGATTAGTTTGGCCAATGGGTTATCAATTTAATCGATTCTTTCAAAAAATCAGCTTCTAGTTTCATTGAAGTGTTCTGTATCCCTAGTTCCTATCTCATTGAACTTTGCTCTAATCTTGATTATTTCCCTTCTTGTGTGTGGGGTTGGCTTAATTTGTTGGTGATTCTCCAGTTCTTTAAGGTCCAAATAGAACTGGTGTAATCTGGATTTTTCAATTTTTTTTGAGGGAGGCTTGGATGGCTATGTATTTCCCCCTTAGGACTGGCCTTTGCTGTATCCCATAGGTTTTGGACTGAAGTGTCTTCATTCTTACTGGTTTCCATGAAGTGTTTAAGTTCTTCTTTGATTTCCTGGTTGATCCAAGCATTCTTAAGGAGGTGGTCTTTAGCTTCCAAGTGTTTGGATTCCTTCCAAACTTTTTCTTGTGGTTGAGCTCCAGTTTCAAAGCATTGTGGTCTGAGAATATGCATTGAGTAATCTCAATCTTTTGGTATCGGCTGAGCCCTAGTTTGTGACCCAGTATGTAGTCTATTCTGGAGAAAGTTCCATGTGTGCTTGAGAAGATTGAATATTCTGTTGTTTTAGGGTAGAATGTTCTCTATGTATCTATGAGGTCCATCTGGTCCAATGTGTCATTCAGTGCTCTTGTTTCTTTATGATTTTCTGCTTGAATGATCTATTACTGAGAATGGTGTGTTAAGATCCCCTACTATTGATGTGTTCATATCAATATGATTCTTTATCTTGATTAACAGTTGTCTTATGTAGTTGGCTGCTCCTGTATTGGGGGCATAAATATTTACAATTGTTAGATCTTCTTGGTGGAGAGACCCATTAAGAATGATGTAATGTCCTTCTTATCTCTGACTACAGTCTTTAGTTTAAAATCTAATTTATCTGATATGAGAATTGCTACACCAGCTTTTTTTTGAGGCCCACTGGCATGAAAGATGCTTCTCCATCCCTTCACTTTCAGTCTGGATGTATCCTTAGGTTCCAAATGGGTCTCTTATAGACAACATATGGATGGGTCCTATCATTTTATCCAATCTGCAACCCTGTGCCATTTTATGGGAGCATTTAGGCCATTCATGTTGAGAGTGATTATTGAGAGCTGTATTTTTACTGACATCATTTTGCCTGTGATGTCCTTGTTTCTATAGATTGTCTCTGTACATTTCTGTTCTATGACACTCTTGGGTTCTTTCTTCTTTTATAGAACCTCCCCTTAATATTTCTTGTAGTGCCATCTTGGTGGTCACATACTCTTTTAAACCTTGCCAGTCTTGGAAGCTCTTTATCTCTCCATCCATTTTGAACGTCAACCTTGGTAGAAAAAGTATTCTTGGCTGCATTTATCATTTTCTTGCATTTATCATGTTCTTATCATTTAGTGCCATAAATATGTCTTGCCAGCCCTTTCTGGCTTGCCAGTTTCTGTGGACCTTCCTCTATACGTAAGGAATCTCTCCCCGCTAGCTGCTCTCAAAAGCTCTTGTCTAAAATTATGACTCATCAGTCTTGCAATCAAGTGCCTCAAGGTATTTCTAGATTCAATCATCTTGGGGGTGATCTTTCTACCTCTAGGATATGAAGGCTGGTTCCATTCCCCAGATTGGAAACATTTTCATGGATAATTTGTTCAACTATATCTTCTAGTCTTCTTTCTTTCTCCTTCCCCTCAGGGATCCCAATAATTCTGACCTTGGAAAGTTTCATAGTGTCATTTATTTCCCTAATTCTGTTTTCATGGCTTCTAAGCTGTTTGTTCCAGGCCTCCTCCCGATCCTTTTTCTCTATTAGTTTGTCCTCTAGATCACTAATTCTGTCTTCTGCGTCGGTTACCCTAGGTGTTAGAGAATTTAGATTAGATTGGATCTCATTGATAGCAACTTCTTCCCTGGCAGCTTTCACTTCTGGCCTAATGGATTCCATCTTATCACTAATGGTTTTCTCCAACCTAGCCATTGCCTGGATAATTGTTACCCTGAATTCCCTATCCAACATACTGTTTATGTCCATATCCAATAGCTCTGATGGAGAGGGCAGTCTCTGAATTTTTCCTCTGTTGGTTGTTCCTCCTCCTAGTCATTCTGGCAGGAGGTGGTGGAGGGGATGTGTAGCTGAATATATCAACCGCAATCCAGGCAAGGTGCACTCTGTAATGCTTCTGAGCAATTGGAAGTCACCACCAAAAAGAAAGAAAACAAAGAGAGACAGAAAGAGAGAGACAGTAAAAATCAGAAGACCCAGCTATAATGGGCCCCAAAGGTAAGATTTATAAGGTATACAAACAAAGATGGACAAACAAAAAGACTGATAAAAATAAATGACAAGGAAAAAAAAAAAAAGGAGCCCAGCTAAAATGAACCCCAATGCTGAGATTTATATAATACCAGATCAAAAATAAATACACAGAGGGGCACCTGGGTGGCTCAGTGGTTTAAGGCCTCTGCCTTCGGTTCGGGTCATGATCCCAAGGTCCTGGGATCGAGCCCCACATTGGGTTCTCTGCTCAGCAGGGAGCCTGCTTCCCCCCCCCGTCTCTGCCTGCCTCTCTGCCTACTTGTGATCTCTCTCCCTGTCAAATGAATAAATTAAAAAAAATAATAATAAATAAATAAATACACAGAAACAATGACAGAAGAAAAAGATGGGAGGGTGGTTATAAATCCTCAGTGTGGGCAAGGAAGGTTATTTTGATTCTTCCTGGGAGTATCTTGATATCTTTGTTAAGGGACTCAACTTTCCAGAGATAAAGGGAGATTAAAACTGGTTTATATATAGGGGTAGTATTGATTAGGGAAAGAGGATTACCTTGAAGCTTATATCTGTATGTATATTAAAAAAATGAAATAGAAAGGAGAAAGAAAACTATAGGTATATGTATGAAAAAAGTTCAAGTTAAAAGATTAATATGGAATATGTTGTATTAAACCTCTAGTTGTAATGGGAAGTAGCTTAAAAAATTAAAAAGAACAAGAATAGTGAGAACAAATTAAAAATAAAAGTTGTATCTATGAAATATACAGGTTTTAGGGCAATGCCATGGTACTGATACAAAAACAGACACATAGACCAGTGGAACAGAGTAGAGAGCCCAGATAAGGACCCTGAACTCTATGGTCAAATAATCTTCAAGAAAGCAGGAAAAAATATACAGTGAAAAAAACACAGTCTCTCAGTAAATGGTGCTGGGAAAATTAGACAGCTATGTCCAATTCCAAGAAGAATGAAACTCACCCATTCTCTTACACCATATGCAAAGATAAACTTGAAATGGATAAAAGACCTCAATGTGAGACAGGAATCTATCAAAATCCTAGAGGAGAACAGAGGCAGTAACCTCTCCGACGTCAGCCACAGCAACTTCTTTCAAGATATGTCTCCAAATGCAAAGGAAACAAAAGAGAAAATGAACTTTCAGGACTTCATCAAGATCAAAAGCTTCTGCGCAGCAAAGGAAACAGTCAACAAAACAAAGAGGTAACCTACGGAATGGGAGAAGATATTTGCAAATGACACTACAAAGGGCTGATATCCAAGATCTAGAAAGATCTCCTCAAATTCAACACACACAAAACAGATAATCATGTCAAAAAATGGGCAGAAGACATGAATAGGCACTTCTCCAAAGAAGACATACAAATGGCTAACAGACACATGAAAAAATATTCATCATAATTAGCTGTCAGGGAGATTCAAATCAAAACCACATTGAGATATTAACTTACACCAGTTATAATGGCCAAAATCAACAAGGCAGGAAACAACAAGTGTTGGAGAGGATATGGAGAAAGGGGAACCCTCTTCCACTGTTGGTGGGAATGCAAGTTGGTATAGCCACTTCGGATAACAGTGTGGAGATTCCTTAAGAAATTAAAAATAGAGCTACCCTATGATCCTCCAATTGCACTACTGGGTATTTACCTCAAAGATACAGATGTAGTGAAAAGAAGGGTCACCTGTACCCCAATGTTCACAGCAGCAATGGCCACAGTTGCCAAACTGTAGAAAGAATCAAGATGCCCTTCAACAGAAGAATGGATAAAGAATATATGGTCCATATATACAGTGGAGTATTATGCCTCCATCAGAAAGGATGAATACCCAACTTTTGTATCAACATGGACAGGACTGGAAGAGCTTATGTGGAGTGAAATAAGTCAAGCAGAGAGAGTCAATTATCATATGGTTTCACTTACTTGTGGAGCATAAGGAATAACATGGAGGACATTGAAAGATGGAGAGGAGAAAATCAGAGGGGGAGGCAAACCATGAGAAACTGTGGACTCTGAGAGACAAACTGAGGGGAGGTGGGGAGTGGGGTGAGCCTGGTGGTTGGTGTTGTGGAGTGCACATATTGCGTGGAGCACTGGGTGTGGTGCATAAATAATGAATTTTGGAAAACTGAAAAAAAAATCAAATTAAATTAAGTTAAAAAAAAAGATATACATGGTCCTACAGTTAAAGGATTCCTCTCATTGCAAAACTTGTTTTCATGGAAATATAATCTAAAATAAATAGAGTAACAACTGAAAACTTTCATATAAAAAATAAGCCAGACTCTACCAAAAGGAATTTCATTAGATCTTTTAAAATTATGTGTCTTTAGGGCGCCTGGGTGGCTCAGTGAGTTAAGCCTCTGTCTTCGGCTCAGGTCATGATCTCAGGGTCCTGGGATCAAGCCCCATATCAGGCTCTCTGCACAGCGGGAGCCTGCTTCCCCTTCTCCCTGCCTACTTGTGATCTATTTCTCTGTTAAATAAAGAAATAAAAAAATCTTAAAAAAATTAACTTTGATGTATATTACATCTTAGATAAATTAAACTGTTAGAAAAATTATATTAAAAAAAGAAAATAAAGCTAAAACTTCCCTACTTTTACTATGATATACATTTCTCTATCATTTTTAACTTTTTATTCTATTTATTGTGAGATATGTCATAACTTGTAGCCAAATGCATAATTGTTATGTATTTTTGATGAACCTTTTCTTTTTCAACATGAACTGTTCCTTTTGGTCTTTTTTATTGTTTTTTGGTTAAATTCTATTTTGTCAAACTAGTCTTTCTTTAGGTAATTATCTGCCTTTTTTTTTTTAATTTTTCTGAGTCGTTTTATATCTGTGGAACTCTGATAAACATCATTTGTATTTTGATAGGTGAATTTAACCCTTTTATACTTTAAACATTTTTTTTAAAGATTTTATTTATTTATTTGACAGAGAAAGAGATCACAAGCAGGCAGAGGGGCAGGCAGAGAGAGGAGGAAGCAGGCTCCCCACTGAGCAGAGAGCCCGATGCGGGAATCGATCCCAAGACCCTGGGATCATGACCTGAGCCAAAGGCAGAGGCTTTAACCCACTGAGCCACCCAGGCACCCCTTATACTTATTTTTATTATTAATCTATTTGTACTTATTTTTGCCATTTTATTCTGTGTTTTGCACTCATCATATTTTTGAGGTTTTTTTTTAAAATTTAAGCTTTTTAAATATTTAAACATATAATGTAACCCCACCCCCCTCTCCCAACCCCTCTACCCCCCCCACCCCCCTCAGTTTGTTTTATGACATTAAGAGTCTCTTTCGGTTTGTCTCCCTCCCGATCCCATCTTCTTTCATTTTTTCTTTTCCTACCACCTTAACCCCCACCCCCCATTGCATCTCCACTTCCTCATATCAGGGAGATCATGTGATAGTTGTCTTTCTCCAGTTGACTTATTTCGTTAAGCATAATACGCTCTAGTTCCATCCATGTCGTCGCAAATGGTAAGATTTCATTTCTTTTGATGGCTGCAGAGTATTCCATTGTATATATATATATACCACTTCTTCTTTATCCATTCATCTGTTGATGGACATCTAGGTTCTTTCCATAACTTGGCTATTGTGGACATTGCTGCTATAAACATTCGGGTACAGGTGCCCCTTCGGATCACTACGTTTGTATCTTTAGGGTAAATACCCAATAGTGCAATTGCTGGGTCATAAGGTAGCTCTATTTTCAATTTTTTGAGGAACCTCCATGCTGTTTTCCAGAGTGGTTGCACCAGCTTGCATTCCCACCAACAGTGTAGGAGGGTTCCCCTTTCTCCACAACCTTGCCAGCATCTGTCATTTCCTAGCTTGTTCATTTTAGCCATTCTGACTGGTGTGAGGTAGTATCTCATTGTGGTTTTGATTTGTATTTCCCTGATGCCCAGTGATGTGGAGCACTTTTTCATGTGTCTGTTGGCCATCTGGATGTCTTCTTTGCAGAAATGTCTGTTCATGTCCTCTGCCCATTTCTTGATTGGATTATTTGTTCTTTGGGTGTTGAGTTTGCTAACTCTTTGTAGATTTTGGATACTAGCCCTTTATCTGATATGTCCTTTGCAAATATCTTTTCCCACTCTGTCAGTTGTCTTTTGGTTTTGTTGACTGTTTCCTTTGCTGTGCAAAAGCTTTTGATCTTGATGAAGTCCCAATAGTTCATTTTTTCCCTTGCTTCCCTTGCCTTTGGCGTTGTTCCTAGGAAGAAGTTGCTGCGGCTGAGGTCGAAGAGGTTGCTGCCTGTGTTCTCCTCAAGGATTTTGATGGATTCCTTTCTCACGTTGAGGTCCTTCATCCATTTTGAGTCTATTTTCATGTGTGGTGTAAGGAAATGGTCCAATTTCATTTTTCTGCATGTGGCTGTCCAATTTTCCCAACACCATTTGTTGAAGAGGCTGTCTTTTTTCCATTGGATGTTCTTTCCTGCTTTGTTGAAGATTAGTTGACCATAGAGTTGAGGGTCTATTTCTGGGCTCTCTATTCTGTTCCATTGATCTATGTGTCTGTTTTTGTGCCAGTACCATACTGTCTTGATGATGACAGCTTTGTAGTAGAGCTTGAAGTCTGGAATTGTGATGCCACCAACTTTGGCTTTCTTTTTCAATATTCCTTTGACTATTCGAGGTCTTTTCTGGTTCCATATAAATTTTAGGATTATTTGTTCCATTTCTTTGAAAAAATTGGATGGGATTTTGATAGGCATTGCATTAAATGTGTAGATAGCTTTAGGTAGCATAGACATTTTCACAATATTTATTCTTCCAATCCATGAGCATGGAATATTTTTCCATTTCTTTGTGTCTTCCTCAATTTCTTTCATGAGTACTTTATAGTTCTCTGAGTATAGATTCTTTGCCTCTTTGGTGAGGTTTATTCCTAGGTATCTTATGGTTTTGGGTGTAATTGTAAATGGGATTGACTCCTTAATTTCTCTTTCTTCTGTCTTGTTGGTGTAAAGAAATGCAACTGATTTCTGTGCATTGATTTTATATCCTGACACTTCACTAAATTCCTGTACAAGCTCTAGCAGTTTTGGAGTGGAGCCTTTTGGGTTTTCCACATATAGTATCATATCATCTGCAAAGAGTGATAGTTTGACTTCTTCTTTGCCGATTTGGATGCCTTTAATTTCTTTTTGTTGTCTGATTGCTGATGCTAGGACTTCTAGTACTATGTTGAATAGCAGTGGTGATAGCGGATATCCCTGCCGTGTTCCTGACCTTAATGGAAAAGCTCTCAGTTTTTCTCCATTGAGAATGATACTTGCCGTGGGTTTTTCATAGATGGCTTTGATAATATTGAGGTATGTGCCTTCTATCCCTACACTTTGAAGAGTTTTGATTAGGAAGGGATGTTGCACTTTGTCAAATGCTTTTTCAGCATCTATTGAGAGTGTCATATGGTTCTTGTTCTTTCTTTTGTTAATGTACTGTATCACATTGATTGATTTGTGGATGTTGAACCAACCCTGCTGCCCTGGAATAAATCCCACTTGGTCGTGGTGAATAATCCTTTTAATGTACTGTTGGATCCTATTGGCTAGTATTTTGGTGAGAATTTTCGCATCTATGTTCATCAAGGATATTGGTCTGTAATTCTCTTTTTTGATGGGATCCTTGTCTGGTTTGGGGATCAAGGTGATGCTGGCCTCATAACATGAGTTTGGAAGTTTTCCTTCCATTTCTATTTTTTGGAACAGTTTCAGGAGAATAGGAATTAATTCTTCTTTAAATGTTTGGTAGAATTCCCCTGGGAAGCCATCTGGCCCTGGGCTTTTGTTTGTTGGGAGATTTTTGATGATTGTTTCAATCTCCTTACTGGTTATGGGCCTATTCAGGTTTTCTATTTCTTCCTGGTTCAGTTTTGGCAGTTTATATGTCTCTAGGAAAGCATCCATTTCTTCCAGATTGTCGAATTTGTTGGCATAGAGTTGTTCATAATATGTTCTTATGATTGTTTGTATTTCTTTGGTGTTGGTTGCGATCTCTCCTTTTTCATTCATGATTTTATTTATTTGGGTCCTTTCTCTTTTCTTTTGGATAAGTCTGGCCAAGGGTTTATCAATCTTATTAATTCTTTCAAAGAACCAGCTCCTAGTTTCATTGATTTGTTCTATTGTTTTTTTGGTTTCTATTTCATTGATTTCTGCTTTGATCTTTATTATTTCTCTTCTCCTGCTGGGTTTAGGCTTTCTTTGTTGTTCTTTCTCGAGCTCCTTTAGGTGTAGCTTTAGGTTGTGTATTTGAGACCTTTCCTGTTTCTTGAGATAGGCTTGTATCACTATATATTTTCCTCTCAGGACTGCCTTTGCTGTGTCCCACAGATTTTGGACCGTTGTGTTTTCATTATCATTTGTTTCCATGGTTTTTTTCAATTCTTCTTTAATTTCCTGGTTGACCCATTCATTCTTTAGAAGGATGCTGTTGAGTCTCCATGTATTTGGGCTCTTTCCACATTTCCTCTTGTGATTGAGTTCTAGCTTCAGAGCATTGTGGTCTGAAAATATGCAGGGAATGATCCCAATCTTTTGATACC
>RCUC01134719.1:0-54473 GCA_003697995.1 Taxidea taxus jeffersonii | reverse complement strand
ATGCAACGGGGGTGGGAGTTAAGGTGGTAGGAAAAGTAAAAATGAAAGAAGATGGGATCGGGAGGGGGAAAAACCAAAAGAGACTCTTAATGTCATAAAACAAACTGAGGGGGGTGGGGGGAAGAGGGGTTGGGTGAGGGTGGTGGGGTTACATCATATGTTTAAATAAAGCTTAAATAAAGTAAAAAAAAAAAAAAAGAAACACACAAGCTGCCTGAAGAATGTATATGAAAAGTAAGGGACCTAGAAATGCCAGAAGGTCATAGATCTCTCTATCTCTATTTATCTATATCTACCTATATCTATCTTATGTATGTAGTGTCCTTGAGGAAAAAAATGTTATGGACTCAATTGTGCACCCTATTCATTTGTTAAAGCCGTAACTCCCAACTATGCTTAGAGATGAGATTTTAAAGAGGTAATTAAGGTCAGGTGAGGTCATAAGCCTGGGGTTTTAATCCCATATGACCAGCATCTTTACAAGAAGAGAAAGAAACACCAGGGAGGTGCATGCACAGAGAAAAGGCCATTTGAGGACACAGTAAGAAGGTGACCATCTGCAAGCCAAAGAGAGACCTTCGGAGAACCCAACCCTGCTGTCACCTTGATCTTGGACTTCTACCCTCCAGAACTCTGAGAAGGTTTCTGTGGTTTAAGCCATCCAGTCTAGGTTGCCCTAGAAGACAAATACAAGCTATAATCATTGCTGTAACATCCCTGTCTGCTAATTCCAATGGCTTGTTTATCTTGAGGTCAGTGTCCACTGGTTGTCTTTTCATTTGAGAGTAGGTCACATTTCCTGTGTCCTTGTATGTCTAATAACATTGAGTGGTGAATGATATTATGCAGACACTCTGAATTCTGCTATCTTCTTCCAAAGAGTATTGATTTTGTTGTTTTGTTTTGTTTTGTTTTGTTTTAAAGCAAGCATTCAACTTGGCTGAACTGTCTTCCAAACTCTAGTTTTCCCCATAGTGGGCAGCAGCTGAAACCTCAGGTCAATTCTTTAGCCTTGGCTTGGCTCCATATGCATACATTGTTCATGAGTCAGCCGAGATTTGGGGAGTTTATACACAGAACCTGGAGCACTCTGTCTCTGTTTCTATTCTTTCTAGGTTTTCCCTCAATGGCTGGTGCGACAGTATTAAGTGGAATTAGAGTCCTAGGATGAGAGAAGAAAGAAAACAGACAGAAAAAAAAATTGAATAAATAATGGATAGCATTTCTCCATATTTGGAAACATACACTTACAGACTCAAGAAACTCAGAAAACCCCAACCTGGATAAACACAAAGAAAACCAGACACTTCATAGTCAAATTGCTACGAAACCAAAGATAAAGAGATAATCTTGAAAGCAAAGAAAAGTGACATGATAGATACAGACAACAAGAACCTGGATGTCACTGACTTATCAGAAACAATGGAGACCAGAGAAGAGTGGAATGACATCTCCAAAATTCTGAGAGGGGGAAAAAAATCTGCCAACCTCAAATTCCGCATTCAGTGAAAATCTCCTTCAATACTGAAGGTGAAGTACACATTTTCAGATACAAATAAGAGAACCTATTGCCAGTAAACCTTTGCTATAGACATGTTAAATGAAGCCCTTGTAGACTGAAGAGAAATTACACCACTTGGAAAATTTGAATTTTCTTCTTGAATTTTCAAGAAGAAATGAACAATACTGAAAATGGTACATATGTGGAAAATATAAAAGAACATTTTTCTCCTATTAATTTTGTTGAAAAACATATGTTTAAAGCAAAAGTCAAAGGATTGGATGGTAAGGATTATGATGGATGTAGATGTAACATTAACATAAAGGATAGGGGTAGGGAGTAAATGGACTTTCATGAGATTTTTACATTTCAAGCACAGTAGTGTGACATTATCTCTAAGCAGACTTGGAAGAAATTAAGGATGTATATTGCTATCTTTAGAACAATTACTAAAGAAATGTTGCACAGAGATATTGCTAAAAATATTCAACTAGTGTACAAGGAGGCAGGAAAGGGGAAACACTGGAACAAAAGCAGAGTAGACAAATCAAAAATTGTAAACTTAATTCCAACCATGGAAATAATTACATTATATGTTAGTGCAATAAACACTCCAATTAAAAGGTAAAATTGTCAACACCATTTTTTTTATTTTTAAATTTATTTTATTTTTTAAGTAGTTCTAGGCCCAGTGTGGAGCCCAATGTGGGGCTTGAATTCATGACCCTGAAATCAAGACCTGAGCTGAGATCAAGAGTTGGATGCTTAACCAACTGAGCCACCCGGGCACCCCAACATGGATTTTTTTTTTTTTAAAGCACAATGAAATGACATACTGTCTATGAAAGACTGACTTTATATAAAAAGATATAGGTTGAAAGTAGATGAAAAGATGTTTCATACAAGCAGTAGACATAAGGCTGCAGTGGTTATATTACTAGCAGATAAAATTAATTTTAAGCCACAAATGATTACCAGAAAAAAAGGAGGGACATTTCATAATGATTAAAGGGTCAACTCAGGGCGCCTGGGTGGCTCAGTGGGTTAAAGCCTCTGCCTTCGGCTCAGGTCATGATCTCAGAGTCCTGGGATCGAGCCCCACATCGGGCTCTCTGCTCAGCAGGGAGCCTGCTTCCTCCTCTCTCTCTGCCTGCCTCTCTGCCTACTTGTGATCTTTCTCTGTGTGTCAAATAAGCAAAATAAAATCTTTAAAAAAAAATAAAGGGTCAACCCATCGGGAAGACATAATAATAGAAAATATGTGCATGTTCATTTAAGACTTCCATTTGAAGATGGCAAACAGAACATATGCATTTAGCTCTATTCCCTCAAAACACCCTACTAAAATGATATTAAAAACATCATTTTATAAGTATATACTGCTTAGAAAAAATTTCAAACCCACAAAAAGTCTAATGAATTCCCACTTACCCATTACCTAGATTTGACACTTATTTATATCATGTTATATTTCTTTCTCTTTTTTATTGTCCCTGAAGTATCTTAAAATAAATTGAGTTTTTAAAAATTTTAAGTGGTGGCATTTCACTCAGTGAAAGAACTTGAAAAAATTAAAAAGACACATAAAACTTACAGAGGAAAAATGGGAGAAAGTATTTGTGACCTTGGGTTAGTCAAAAAGTTCTTCTATGTGATAACAAAAGCACAAGACATAAATGAAAACATTGATTGATTGGACCTCATCAGAATAAAAATCTTTTGGGGGCACCTAGGTGGCCCAGTTGGTAGAGAATACAACTCTATTTTTTTTAAAGATTTTATTTATTTATTTGACAGAGAGAGACAGAGCGAGGGAGGGAACACAAGCAGGGGAAGTGAGAGAGGGAGAAGCAGACTCCCCACTGAGGAGGGAGCCTGATGCAGGGCTCGATCCCAGGACCTTGGGATCATGACCAGAGCTGAAGGCAGATGCTTAACAACTGAGCCACCCAGGCACCCTGAGAAAGCAATTCTTGATCTCAGGGTGGTTAGTTCCAATCCCACATTGGGCCTGGGGCCTACTTTAAAAAAAAAATCTTTTGTTCTTCAGAAGATACCATTTTCAGAAAATGGAAAGGCAAGACAATACTGGGAGAAAACACTTCTAAAACATGTATCTGTTAAAGGACTTGTATCCAGAATATGCAAAGAATTCTTACAACAGAATAGGAAGAGAAACAATCTAATTTTAAAAATGAGGAAAAGTTTTGATTAGGCATGTCACTAAAGATAATACACAAATAGCAAATGCATCTATGAAAAGATACTCAAAATCATTAATCATTATGGAAATGCAAATTAAGACCACACAAAGATAATAATTCATACATGCTGGAATGGCTACAGTAAAAAATAAGGAACAACAACAACAACAACAAAAAGCAGATAATGACAAATGTTGGCAAGAATGAGGAGAAACAGGACACAGGCATTGGTGGTGGGAATATACAATGATGTGGTCACGTTGGAAAAACAGTTTGGCCATTTAGTAAAAGTGGAGAAAATCGATAAATTGTACTTTACCAACACTGAAAACATTCACGCATAAAGAACATTATCAACAGAGTGAAAGGTAACCTACAGGATGGGAGAAAATATTTGCAAATCATTTATCTAATAAGTGGTTAATATCCAAATATGCAAAGAAATTCTGAAACTCAACAACAAGAAAACAAACAAGCCAGTCAAGAAATGGGCAAAGGGGGACGCCTGGGTGGCTCAGTTGGTTAAGCGGCTGCCTTCGGCTCAGGTCATGATCCCAGCATCCTGGGATCGAGTCCCACATCGGGCTCCTTGCTCGGCAGGGAGCCTGCTTCTCCCTCTGCCTCTGCCTGCCTCTCTGTCTGCCTGTGCTTGCTCTCGCTCGCGCTCTCTCTCTGACAAATAAATAAATAAAATCTTAAAAAAAAAAAAAAGAAAGAAATGGGCAAAGGACTAGAATAGGCATTTCTCCAAAGAAGCTACATAAAAAAGACAATGAACACATGAAAAAATACTTGATACCACTAGGAATGGGCAAATGCAAATCAAAACCACAATGAGATTCCATTTCACACCCCTAGGATGGTACACACACACACACATACACACACACACAGAATGACAAGTGTTGGGGAGGATGCTGAGAAATTGGAAATTTTGTGCAATATCGCTGGTAAGAATGTAAAATGGCACAGCCGCTGTGGAAAACAGTATAGTGTTTGTTTCAAAAATTCAACATAGAACTAGCATATGACCCAGCATTCCACTTCTGTGTATATACACAAAAGAAGCCAAAGCAGAGACTCAAACAGACATTTGTATACCATGTTCATAGAAGCATTATTTGCACTACCTAAAATGTGGAAGCAATGGAAGGGTCCTTCGACAGATGAATGGATAAATAAAATGTGGCATATACATGCAATGGGATATTATTAAGTGTTAAAAAGGAAATAAATTCTGACCCATGCTAGGACAGGTGTGGTCCTTGAAGACATTATGCTCAGTGCCATAAGCCAGACACAATGGTACAGATATGATATTCACTTACATGATGTACCTAGAACATCAAGTGCATAGGGGCAGAAAGTAGAATAGTGGTTACCAGGCTGTAACCTGAACAGGAATTATTGTTTAATGGGTACAGAGTTTCAGTTTGGGGTGATGAAAAAGTTCTGGAAATGAATAGTAGTGAAATAAAACATGTATCTGCACACAGACTTGCACACAAAAACTTAGCAACATTATTCATAATAGTCCCCAATTGGAAACTACTTAAATGTTTATCAGCTGGACAAAATGGGGCATATCCATACAATGGAATATTATTTGGCAATAAAAAAGAATGAACTATCGATACATGCTATATAACATGAACGGAACTCAAAAATATCATCATAAGTTAGAGAAGTCAGGGGCTAGTTAAGGTCCAAAAGACGGTCTTTGGGCTAGAGAACAGGAAACACAGGAAAAGCAAAGCTCTGATATTGAAAACAGAGGGACTAATTGAAAGGTTACAAACTAATGAAGAAATACCCAGCCTTCTCCACCCACTCAAATCTCATTATGGTAGCAATCAGGCTTAGACTCCCCCCAGGCAGGAGACGGAAAGATATTCTCTGGGGAATCTGACAGCCCAAAATAACAGACCTAAAAATGTTCACAGTTGGGTTCTGCTCGCAATATTTCCAGCCAGTTCAATAATAGCAAATGTGATTTTGCTCTCCCACATGCACAGAGCTTCCAGTCTGCCTTTTAGCAGCTCACTCCCAAATAACAGTGGGTGATCAAGGATCATCAGACATTTGAGAAAATCATCTTAAAATGCACCACCCCCATTAGCAAAGCACACATACAAAGAGGATAACTTGGAGAGAATACAGACTATGCAGAGAGAAGGAAAAACTACATGCTCACTAAAAAGAGGAGAATGCATTCTTTAAAAGGAATATTCAAAGAACACAAATGAACAATTTTAAATGGAAAGGTTGGAGGAGGGAAAAACAGAAGAAAGAAAGATGAAGGAAGGAAAAGGAAAGGAAAAGAAGAGAGAAAAATCTAAGGAAATTAGAGAACTTATAGAGGAGGTCCAACACACAACTAATCAGAGCTCCAGAAGGAAAGAACACAGAAAGTGGCAGAGAGAAAATCATCCAAGAAATAACTCAAGAAAATTTCCCAGGATGGATGGACATGAATCACCAGATAGGAGGACACCCACCACTACAGAGTGCCAAGCCCACTCCTAATACTTATAGGGTCTGGCTTAGGAGTATAAGTGGGGGCCAATATGCCATATGTCTAAATTTTATTTTTTTTATTATTTTTATTTTTATTTTTTTAAAGATTTTATTTATTTATTTGACAAACAGAGATCACAAGTAGGCAGAGAGGCATGAAGAGAGAGGGGGAAGCAGGCTCCCCTGCCGAGCAGAGAGCCCGATGCGGGGCTCGATCCCAGGACCCCAAGATCATGACCTGAGCAGAGGCTCAACCAAGATCATGGCAGAGGCTTAACCCACTGAACCACCCAGGTGCCCCATATGTCTAAATTTTTAAAGTTATAAATGAAGCTAACAAACCAGTAAGTCGAATATGTTCTATCCTCCTGCCTTGACAAACACAACTGCAGAACTACCCAGGAGTCCAGATTCTGATATAGAATACTCGGGTTCTTTGCAGTTCTGCTCCAGAAGGTGGAAGTGTGGGGAGAACTGGTCCCTGCTGACATCCTTCGCCCACTCCCTTTCCCGTCTAACTCCTGGATCTGTCCCACACCATGAAGAGCCTCAGGTGCATGCACGTGAACACGCCAAGCTCCATCCTTATTTCCCACAAAGAGCTGTTGCTTGGCTACTCCAAAGACTAGGGCTGCAAACCACAGTGGTGTGGTCTGTCCTCAGGACTGATGTAGGAATATTGCCTGCATGGGTCCTAGAAGTGGGTTTAGGCTATCTGGGCAAGGAATTCCAGGGATGTATCTAAGTCATTGCCAGGGCATGGGTACTTAGGAGCCTGATGGGTGGAAAGACACCCACACCAAGGCACATCACTGTGAAATTTCAGAACACTGGGAGAAAGAGAAGATTCTAAAACTTGTAGAGAGAGAGAGGGAATAGATTTCATACAAACAGCTACGATTATCTGAATAACAGACTTCTCAATAGTAATACTAGAAACTAGAAGACAAGAAGTGATACTTTCAAAATTCTGGGGGGAAGTGGCTTCTCACCTAGAAGTCTATAGCCAGCCAAGCTTTCAATTAGGCGTGAATATGGAATAAAGGTGGTTTCAGGCACGCAAACTTACTCCCCACGTATCTCTCATTGGACGGTACTGGGGCACGTGCCACACTTAAAACCAGAGAATAAACCAGGAGGGTCCAGTAAAACAAGAGGCCCACTGCAGAGAGAAGTGAAGGCCTCCCAGGGTGGGTGTCCGCATTCTCTGTTGCCATGTAACAGTCATGCCCACTGACCTTCCATCCCCACAGGTCAGAAGTCAACGGGGAGCTTGATTGGGCTCTGGGTTCTCTGCCTGGGTTGTTTCAAGGCTAAAACCAAGGTGTTCACTGAGATACAGTCTCACCTGAAAGGTCTAGAGAAGGATCCACTTCCAAGGTCACCCAGGTTATCAGCGGAATCTGGCTCTTTGTAGTTGTAGGACTGAAGGCCCCACTGTCTTGCTGGCTGTCATCAGCTCCTGGGGATCGCTCTTAGGTCTCTGTCCTATGACCCCGTCCATCTCAGCAAGGATAACATCCCTAAAGGGAGACTCTCTACTCGCAATACTTCTGATACCAAATGTGTGCGTTTTCCACACTAAGCAATTCTCCGATTCTCTGTGGACACTGACTGGGTATCCTCCAGTTTAACTCAGCTCTGACCCTACCCACTGGGGAGGTCCCACCTCCGATGCCAATCGCAGGTATGGGGTCCCCAGGTTACGTACATTTCTGTTTAACTTGGCTATAGAGAGAGGTGTAGCCCACAACCCCCTCCTTGGTTTAGATCATTTTCCAGGATGGCTCACGGAACTCAGGGAGACACAGCTTACTGTTACTATTTGTTATACTGTTTCTTATAAAGGATATAAAGGGACAGCCAAATACAGAGGGACATGGAGGGAGTCTGGAAGGGCCCTGAGCACAGGAGCTCCTCCCCATGGAGAGACTGGGGTGCACCACCCTCCCAGCTCATGGATGCATTCACCAGCCTAGAAGCTCTCAGAATCCTGCTGTTTAGGTTTTTTTTGGACCCGTGGGGGATTAAGTCCATCCGCAGTCCTGAGCCCCACCCTCTCCCCAGAGGGCAGGGGGTAGGGGGTGGACAGGTCCACACGGCCGAGGCCTCCGGATGCCAGACCAGCCCCATCCTGAAACCATCTCGGGGGTCATCTAGAGTCAGCACGTGAGCACAGACTTGGCTGTGGTCGAAAGGGTCTCGTGATGAGTAACCACAGATGTCTCTGTCACCTGTCACCCAGGAAATTATAAGGGTTTTAGGAGCTCTGCACCAAGACCTGGGCAGGAAGACCAAAAACATGTTCCTCAGCACATCTCTGTCTCACGGTCCAGCCCACTGAGGCCTGTCTTGCTCAGAATCATCTGAGTTCCTCTTCTGCCACCACCAGAGAAAAACTCTCCACTCGGACAGAGCGGGTGCGATTAGATTAGGCCCACCCGGAAAATCTCCGCTTGAAGGGCCAGTGATGGGAAGTCTTGTTTGCATCTGCCAATGGCCCTGGGACCGTAACCTACCAGTCACAGAAGTGACATCTCCTCATCCCGCCCTCGGGGGAGAGCGTCCTATAAGGGGAGAGCAGAAAGACGCCCAAGGAGGGGCAGCCTGGCCGCTGGAGCCCACAGGGAGCAGGAAGACCACTTCAAGGTGAAATGGACTCCCAAAACATGCCGGAACACATTGAGAGACGTTTGCCTTCCCCGAGAGAGCTTGGGCGCTGTTACAGGCAACATCAGAGATGGCCGAGCCAAATATAAAACAAAACACAGCACAATGAACATCCTCCCAGAAAACAAAATGTTGCTCAGGAAAGGAAAAGGAACCATGGCATCCACGTGGCTCAGAGGTCGGGAGAGTGCGACAGTCATAATGCCTTGAAACCTGAGCATTGATGGAGGGGAGCCCAGTTACCTCTGGAGGATAAGGACAGAGGCAATGTGGTGCAGGGAGGGTGGGACACGCGTCTTCCTTCACACAATCCGTCTCTTAAAGCTAAGAATGAGGAACAGGAGCAGGTTGTTTACAGACAGTGTTGTAAATAGGGGGGGGAAATCAGCTAAAACAGTTAAAAGGGAGGTGTTTGGGCAGAGAATGCCTTGCCTCGCCTCTTGCCTTGCCTTGCCTTTCCTCTCTCTTCTTTTTTTCTCTCTTCTTCCCTCCCTCTCCCTCCCTCCCTCCCTCCCTTCCTTCTTTCCTTCCTTCCTTCCATGAGTCTTACACAATTCTTTTACTTTTATCTTCGATAAAAATACAAACTTAAGGAGGGAACATTTTAAAAAATGGACACACCCGGGTCCCTGAGGTCGCACTCTCCTTCAGCCCGAGGGGAATCTCACCACCTGCAGCTTCCACGCTCGGGGACCCCCAGAGGCTCAGCTTTCTCCGAGGCCACACTCCTGCCCGTGGCCGACCCACGATCCCTTCAGCTCAACCTGTTCTACTAGGCACCTTCGCCCGTCCCCAAGCCCTCCCCCAAGCCAGCCCAAGTGTTCAAGCCTGTGACAGGGAAGCACCCCCAGCGTCTCCTTCCCCTTTACCCAGCACAGAAGCAGTGCCATCTGCAGCCCTGCGGCCCCGGGGGAGCCCTCAGCTCGGATCTGCACACTTAGAGTAGTGCGTGCGGCTGTCTGCGGCCTCAGCTGATTCTCTCCAGCTCACCCCATACACCACTTACAGAAAGGTCCTTCAAACTAAAAATTAATAAATAGAAACTTGGGTTTGAAAGTCCTCCTGGCTCTTCTTGTTGCCTTCAGGATACGATCTAAGATCTGCAGCACAGAACACCAGGCCCATCCACCTGTCTCCTGACTTCCTCAACCTTCGTCCCCGGCGCGTAAGCTCTGCGTCACTCCTGACCCAACTGCCTACCCCCACCCCCGTCACCCCGAAACTGCGCATTTCTCTCCCCGGTTCCATCTGCTGCAATGCCCTCTCCCCTTCCCACGTGCCCAACAAACTCTTGATCTTCCTGGAAGGTTTAGGGAGGCATCCACACCCCTGTGGCGCAAACCCCACAGGGAGAGCCAGGTGGCCAGGCCTCCGTGTCCTGCCCGAAGGCCATGGCCCACCTCACTCATGGCTCTCCTGACTCAGAATCAGAGGAAATGCCTCCGTGTAAAGCCTGGCAGAAAATCCTTGCTGGAGAAATGAATAAGGAGATGTTGTATCTAGGGAACCCTTTTCCACTAGGATTCTTTTAGTTGCAAGTGACAGAAAGTTCACGGAATCTGTCTTAACCAAAGGGAAGCTGTGGGTTCGGGTACCCTGAGAAATCTAGGCAGGGCTGGCATCAGCGGTGGGCGACTCGCACTCAGAAGGGCCCCAGGCTTGGGGTAATGGTCTGCTGTCACTGTCTTGCAGTGCTTAGGAATGCCTTTGAACTTGGGTTTTGTAAGTGAAGTCTGGTGAGGCCTCTGGTGAGGGCATGCATGTAGGTAGAGGAGGCATGACGCTCATTCTCCTCAAGTGGAGATGCCCCGTGAGCACAGAATTCTGGGGACTCACAATGGCCAGGAGTTCAGCAAGACTCAAAGTCAGCATTTTACGTCTGTGACAGAGTAACTGGAGGGCTCTGACACCCCCAAGAGAACCAGAACTTGTTTCCAATGCAGAAGAACCCAACGGTGCTTTAAGAAATAGCAACCAAGGAACGCTGTCCTACCTGTGTGACCTGAGGGTGACACTGTTGCCTCCACCAACCAATGACACCAAAGATGCGGACGTCATGGAAACAGCCGGCGTGGTCCTCTCGCTGCCAGTCCCTCCTCGCACAGCAGTGAGCAGAAGGCGCAGAGTCAGTAGAATGCACTCCTATCAAGAAGTGAGATAGGGACAACAGAGTTAACTTTGTGCACATTTCTGCTGTTCTGGTAAGGACGAGACGTACGTGCGTGTGCCATGCTACGCAACACAAACTGTGTAACTCGGTCATTCCACGGACAAGTTAAATGCTCTCGTATTTGAATTTAAAACTGTCATTGCACCTGGAAAGGTGGACAGCAACATTCAAACTAATATTTTACAATTTAATTTCTCTTGACTCAGAAAGACATTAAAGAGCGAATTTTAAAATGCCATGAGACGTCGACAGAGGCCACGGAAGAAAGGAAAGAAACTTTTCTATTTTAGTACCTTTCATAGCATTTTACTCCCACATTTGGAACGAGGGGCCCCACAGGTGATGCAGCCAAGTCTGAGTCCCTGAGGAGATCTGGCTTCGGACACCCCAGGCTTCAAGATTTCAAATCATATGGGGCGCCTGGGTGGCTCAGTGGGTTAAAGCCTCTGCCTTTGGCTCAGGTCATGATCCCAGGGTCCTGGGATCGAGCCCCACATTGGGCTCTCTGCTCAGCAAGGAGCCTGCTTCCCTTCCTCTCTCTCTGCCTGCCTCTCTGCCTACTTGTGATCTCTGCCTGTCAAATAAATAAATAAAATCTTAAAAAGAAAACAAACTTGGCTTCTCTCTGCCCCTCAGCCTGGCCCCAGAAGCCCCAGCAAAAGCTTCCTTGAGTCTAACTGGCTTCATATCCTCCATGAAGCCACCACTCCTGTTGGGAGATGAGATGCCCAGGTGGGGTTCACCCTGATTCATTTACTCAGCCTCACCTGCGCTGAGAGCAGGGACGGGAAATCAGGCAACAGTGACCAGAGGAGCCAGAAGGTTTAAGTTGCTATCACAGCTCTTGCTTCCCCTTCCTGGATGCCTGACAGCCACACACACCCTCCCTCCTTATTCTCCCTCTTCCCTAAAAAGAAGCATTTGCCTATATATTTAAAATGTGTTTATTCTCTTCCCCCAGGGAGACAACTCAAATTTTCCTGGTCACAGTATCCCTCTCTAAGACTGTAATCTCTGGGAGACATGCTGACCTTCCCATTAGGTCTGATGTGGGTCCTCATGGTCTGGCTACCTATGGCTGAGTGAAGAATTTGACCAGCTCATCTGGCACACAAAGGAATGGGGTATTCTAGCAGGACACCCCAAACAACTCTCACGTGGAGAGGGATATTGGGAAAGGGTGGTCCCCAGTCCAGGGCACATACACTCTGACATCCAGAATAGCCAGAGCACTTGCCCGGGGCCAGAGATCAGGCCCCCTGCCCCATTCCGCTCTGTGCAAGGGTCGAGCACAACCTTTGCTCTCTCAGACCCTGGTTGTGCGGCCCGTCATGGAAGCACCGTCAGGTACTGGGGGGACTATCCCTCCTGGAGGCTGCATGTCTTTGAAAGCCCACTGCTTATTGGCATGAGAGACGGCACATGATGTAAGTAGTTTCATTTTCTTTTTCATTTCATTTGCCAGATCTGGTTGTTTCCTGATGACAGAGACCCAGGTCAGGCTCAGGATTCAGTCTACTGACTTCCTGCCACTTCCATCGGCTGGAGCAACTGAAGCCAGAGACCTGGTCAGGACAGTCTCTGGATGGGACAGGTGGCCTGGGGATGTCTGCTTCCAGCACCAGGCCTCTAGCTTTGGCCCTGGCCCCAGGACCTCGGCATCACGCTCTCTGCTGGGCCAGTGTCACCAAGTTGGCCGCCGCCTGGATGTGAGTTTCTGCCGTGGGGAGCATGGGGACCGTAGCTCGCAAGGTGGGCAGCACCACCCTCCGCCCACAGGCTGCATGCCAGGTACGTCTCTCTGCCACTGAAGAGGGGCCTTGCCCAGACCGATGCCATGTCAACTGAGGAGCTCGAGTCACCTAAACCTCTGTGCCTGGGTCAGAAAATTGAGCCCGGAGAAAGACCAGCGACAAACACTTTCATGTGTCACTGGCATAATTTTAGAAAATGAAGTGTTTTAAAAATCACGAGAAAAACTCAATGTCAGAAGAAATTGTCAGTGGTTAGGACGTCCTGGAGAACACTGTGGGCACTAAGGAGGGGCTGAAGGCGGTGTCGGGCGCCTGCTGACAACTCCAGGGCACGAGGCCGCAGCGGGTCGACTGAGACACCAGAGTGGGGCTGAGCTCTGTTCCACCCCCGCGGGGACTCCAGCAGGGCCCAGGGAGCCATCGGCAGAAGCCCAGGGGACACTGCTTCTTCTCACCCAAGGCTGAGAGCAGATGACCTTACCGCGCGGCCGAGACTGAGCTTGTGGGTGAGCGGAGCTGGGAGCAGACACACTTGCGGCAGGATTCTCCTGATGGAACCTCGGGGCCAAGCATGACCCTGCTGTGTCCCGCGCTGTCAGGCCTCTGTGCAAACGTGCCATCAGGGTTACTGTTGTCGGGTCAGCAGGCATTTCCATGGTCAACAGTGCGGAAGAAGAGGGCTAGAGACCTGGAACTGGTGAGGAGACCCCTCTTAAGTCCCTGTGACTGTCAGTCGGTGAGACTCAGGCCTCAGCCTTCCCGCCTCATTCAGGGGACCCCCGAGCCTCATGCTGACAGCTCTGTCCCCATGGCTGAGAAGGCTCAAGGGGGATGCTAAGATCTGAGTCACTTGTATCAGGGCAAGGCAGCCCTCGTCCCCTGCAGTGGGGGAGCCCCCTACCTACTTTTGGCCTAGAAGTGACCAGGGCTCCAGGGACATTTGCATGAGTCTCCCCCTCCCCCTCACCATCCCCTTCCAGAGCGAAGGACCTGGTTCCTCAGCCACCGGGAATGCACTGGGGATTGCCTGCCTCCAAGATAGTGGCTTTGTGGGGAGAAGGTCAGCCATGCGCCCAGCCCCACTCCGAGGGGCCATCCTGATGTGGCAGCCTGGTTCCTCCCCGGGCCGGCCCCTCTCAGCCCACACAGGAGCACCCCATTCTCCCAGACGCTCATCTCCATCTCAGAGGCTGCTTCCTGGCAGATGCAACAACAGCAAACCAGGCAGCTTAAAACGAGGGAAAACTGGGTCTTTCTCATGGTCTGGAGGCCAGAAGCCTGATTCAGGAACTGCAGGGCCCTGCTCTCTCCAGAGGCTCCAGGGGAGGGTCCTTCCTTGCCTCCTCCAGCTCCTGGTGGCTCCGGGCATCCCTTGGCCTGTGGCCAGGTCACCCTAATCCCAGCCTCAGTCCTCACATCTTCATGTGGCCCTCCCTGTGTGTCTCCACTCTCCCTCTCTTACAAGGACCCTTGCCCTTGGATTTAGGGCCAACCTGGAGAACCCAGGAGGACCTCATCTTGAGACCCTTGTTTTAATGAGGTCTGCAGAGAACCTCACTCCAAATCCAGTCACATTCCTAGATTCCAAGTGGCCAAATATGTGGGGGCCACGATTGAACCCACTGCATCTGGACGGCTTCCATTTCCATGGTAACAGGAAGAGAAAACTGTGAGCTCCCAAGAGGGCAGGGATCTCTGCTGCACTTGTTTCGGCCTCCAGGGGCCCCTCGGGAGGGGAGACAGCACGAACACGGCATTGGCCATAGCCCCGCAAGGGGGCTGCTGAGAGCAACACAGAGCGTGGGGGAGGCACAGCCTATCCCCCACGCCAGCACCCGCAAAGCTGCGGCCAGTGGGAAAGAACTTCCCACCTGTCATAGCCATCCAGCACAGGTGGGCCCTGAGACGTCTCCAGGGCTCAGAGGAGAGGGAGCAAAGGTGATAGTTTGGACATCTATTGAAATGTCCCCTTGGGAAGAAGGGAAGAATAACCATTTGCAGGGTGAGCTGTCGGTACGAAGGCTCAAAAGGCTTTGGTGGGGTCCAAGCCAGTCTCAGGGACCCTCCCTGCTAATGTGGCCCTGAGATTTCCAGCTGAGGGACAGCAGGTTCCACTGGTAAATCCAACCACTTTTCATGGGGGACGTGCTCCTTAAGGAAATCATTAGCCCCGTCCCTGTGATGGTTTCCAGTCAGTCTGCGCTTTGATTTCCTAGACTGGGGCCTCATTTGGGTGAGTCCCTATTTGGATTCTGGCCCTTCTGCTCCGGTCCAGGGAGCCTGAGATGCTCAAAGGGAAACACGGAGCTGAGACGGGAGGGGAAATACTGGGTTCTCAAGAGGCAGCACCCGAGGGGGACGAACGCCTTCTGAGAGAATGCAGGGTGGTCATTGGGGGTGACGTGTGAGCTGGCGTGTGGGGCGGGGGGCTCTGCTCACCCTCATCTCTGGAGGTGTGAGGATGGGAGGTGCTCCCCATGACATGGTGGGTGTCAGGGGCCTGGAGGAACTGTGGGGTGAGTGTGACTTCAGCCTGGGACTTGCAGGCCCTGGCCTGTCGGGTGAAGCCATGCTTACCACCCCTCCCTAGGTTGTCACGGGCCCCGGATGAGGTGGCAGGGCCGGGGTTGGGCACAGACGTTGACCGTTGGACACTGGCAGGGCTGGGCGGCTCCTCCTCAGGCTTTCCCACCCACCAGGATGGTGACTTTGGGCACATTGGGTCCCTGGAGCCCTGTTTCTAATGCTGAAATGTGGGGAGCATCACAGGAGCGCCCTGAATGGTGGCCACGGGAGCAGGGAGCTCAGTGCCAGGCCCTCAGGGAGGGCTCCACTCACAAATTCCTTCCCCTCTGTAGCACAGGAGGACTCCGTGGGAGTCTTCGCATCCTGGGATGGGGGCCCTGAGGGTAGCTGCCGGGTGCCCAGGTCGGGCCAGGGACCCATGAGGGATGCCCTGATCATCACCTCACTGTGTGTTCATGGTTTTCCTCAACTTGAGGCACACAGAAGTGTAACAACTTGCCCAAGGCTGTCCCCGGCTCAGGCCGCCGAGACCCACCTACCACGGGGTTCTAAATAAGGAAGGCAATCATGCTTGGTGCCCACGACTTGTGACACACACACCATGACGTGGTTTTGACTGTTCACACATCCATGTACAGACGTGTGGCCCACCTGGCAGGCCCATCTCTGAGATGCAGGTGGACATGCCGCCAGCTCGCTGCAGGGATCAGAGAGCAGAACTGCATGGCTCCTTTTTGCCTGAGGAGTTGGGTGCTCTGGGGGCTTGACTTTCCTCTTAGAGTTGGGGCCAGGACAAGGACCCAGGACTTCTGTGCCTCTGGGCACCCTCTCCTGCTACCTGGTGGCCTCTTCTCCCCCTACGTCTTCCTGGTCCTCATGCCACTTCTCTCTATGCCCCACATGTGTGGCCATAAACTTGGGGTGCCTTTGTCCCTCCTCTACCTCTCTTAACCCTCTCACCAGCCCATGCATAAACCATGATACACACAGTCTTCGACAGGGAACAGTAGAATTCCCTGCTCAGACAGTGTGATGCTCCTTGGCGGGGACACACCCTTCCAGGGCAAATGCATATGGCTGGCCATCAAGATGTAGGAGAACTGGGCCTTGTCTGCTCTCTTGGGGCACAGGTGGACCCCACCCCTCCTGAGCCATGGAGGCTCTTGCCCTGTCCCCAGCAAGCCCCCTGCCCCCTGTCTAGACCTGCTCAGGAGTCTGACGTGCGGCGTGCAGACTGGAGGCCAGTGGGAAGGACAGAGTCAGCAGTGATGAGGTCATGGCATCCCTCGACTGGCTATAGCACAGACAGCCGGCACCTGGGCACCAAGTGTAGGAAATGGGGCTGCCCCCTGAATGGTGCCCACAGGGCACTTACTACATGCCAAGTGCTTACCATGAGGCAGGCCCCTGCCACACATGATGTTTAATCCTCTCCACAGTTGTGGGAAGTCAGTGCTCCTATTACCTCCGTTTTACACATGGATCGCCCAGAGCTCAGAAACATCTTCAAGGATGGTCCGGCTGACCGGGAAGTCAGAGCATTGGTCCCTTGCTGTGGACAGAGCGTAAGTCTGCCCTTAATTGCATGGCTGGGAGGAATCAAACAAGTTCTATCACATACCATCACCGCAGTCCTCACCGGCTCTTGGAAGATTCCATAAACACCTCCTGGTGATGGGCCCAGGGCAGGGAGAGGAAGAGAGGCAAAGCCAGGAGGTGCCTCCCTTTCCAACCCCACTCTGCTGAGCACCCTGAGATCCAGCCGGTGGGTGGGTGCCTACAGGCTCTGCCCCAGCCCTGATCAGCAATACCCTGTCCTATGGTCTGGAGCCCAGAGGCTGCCCTGGACATACATTGGGCCCCTGAGCTATGGTCTCCATCCCCCACAGGGAAACTCTAGATTTGGGCACAGGCTGGGCCCACGGCTAGACTCACACATTTCTGAAAACATGAGTTTGAGCAGAGGGGTCTAGGTCCCCTCAAAAGCTGGCTCCGGAGGCCAAGGACCTTCAGGATAATAACTCACCTGAGGAAGTGGGGAGCCAGGCCCAGCGGTCTGATCCCGTGACAGGCAGCCTGTCCACAGCATGGAAGCTGGGAGAATCCTACGCAGTAGCAGAGAGCTGGGGGAGAGGGAGGGATACGAGCTTGTAGATACAGACAAATGCAGTGCGTCGACCTATAAAACAGGACAGGGACATGCCCTGGCAGTTAGAGCAGCCGCCATGCCCGGGGAGAGCAGATGAGGTCTGAAGAAAGCGCCTTGGCCAATCTGTCTGAGCGTCCTCACGGACACACTCGTCTCCTCAGGGGTTGTGGCGAGGCCTGTGGACTCCATGAGTGTGGCCATGAGTACCTCCTCAGCAGCCTGGCCCTGGAGGAAGGATGCAGGCTCTGGAGACCTGGGTTCTAATCCTACTCCTGCCACGTCCATGTAGCATGCCTGGGGGAGACTAACAACTCTCAGCCTGGGCTGGGTGATTTCAAAATATGTCCACAGATCCTCTGACATTCTTCCCTTCCAGAGGTGAAGCCCAGTTCCCTTCCCCTCAAGTGTGGGCCAAACTCGGTGACTTGCTTGTTACTAACAGAATAAAACAGAAGTGACAGTGTGCAGCCTCAGAGACCTGGTCATAAAGGGCACTGTGGCTTCCCGCCTGTCCCTTCTCTGGCCCTTGGACCACTCGCTCTGGAGAAGCCAGCAGCCACATCATGAAGAGAGGCCTGCCTGTGAAGAACGAGGCTCCCAGCCAACAGCCGTGTAAGGGACCATCTTGGGATGGATCCTCCAGCCCCACACAACCCCAGCCTCATGGGAAACCTTGAAGGGGAACCTCCTGGTTACAGAGCTCCTGAATTCTTGACCCATGGAAACTGTGAGATAAGGAATGTTTGCTGTATTAAGCCAGTAAATTTGGGGGGATCATTTGTTATATGGCAACAGATGACAGATACATGCCCCCCATCTTGAGGTACTTCTCAGGATTTGCTGAGATAACATACACAAAGGGCCAGAGGCCCCAGGCACACTCAGTCTGATAGCTCTTTCCCTCTCTGGGGTTTCAGTGCTCCCCTCCCAGGGGTGAAGGCTTGGGCTGTGTGTTCTGCCCTCTCAGGGGCCAGACCTCCAGCCAGGTTCCTGGCTTCCTTCCCATTTCCCCCAGTATGGCTCCTGGCCTTGCCCAGAGACACCAACACACAGGAGGAGGCCCACTCTCTATTTTATACAAAGGATCAAAGAAATTCATTGGCAACCAGTCTAATTCAAATCCTGTGGCAACACCACAGGCTCTCTTCCCAGGATCACCTTCTACACAGCACAATGGGGATGTTCAAACTATAAATCAGTTCATACCACTTCTTGCTTAAAAACCCTCCAGTGGGGCACCTGGGTGGCTCAGTGGGTTAAGCCTCTGCCTTCAGCTCAGGTCATGATCTTAGGGTCCTGGGATTGGGCCCCGCATCAGGCTCTCTGCTTAGCGGGGAGCCTGCTTCCTCCTCTCTCTCTCTCTGCCTGCCTCTCTGCCTACTTGTGATCTCTCTCTCTCTCTGTCAAATAAATAAAATAAAATAAAATAAAAAACCCTCCAGTGGCTTCCCTTTGCCCTCAGCAAAAATCCCAACTCATACTGTGGCCACGAGACTTGTGATATGCCCCACCGCTGCTGTATGCCGTTCATTACTCTCCAAGCTCCCTCTTCCTTTTGCCCCTCAACCATGCCAAGTGTGTGCACTGTGCCTCTCCCACGGAGAGCATTCTGCCCCCAGACCTTCCCATGCCTCCTCCCTGTCCATGTCACTTCCTGGGGGCCCCAGACCTACTCCAGCTCCTCGCCCCCACATTGTCTTAGTTTAACCTTTTATCACCAGCTAAAATGACCCATTGGCTTGTTATTTGCCTGAAGCTCACTCTGACAAGGGCACCTCTGGACTCCAGGGGCTAGAATGGGACCCAGCACTCACATTTGCAGGCTGAGTGGCTTTCTGAACATCCATCAAAGTTCCTTCTGAAAGCTTTAGAGGCAGCTTTCTTCATGGAGAACATGGAGAATCACTTCATAAAGGGAATGAATTACCTTCAGGCTTTCTAACAGTGAGTTTCACCTGCCTCATGATCATTTAAATCCAGGAAGGGTCTTGTTAGGGATTTTGAAAGAAACGCTGGTGTTCCTAGGGGAGACAAATCCTGGAGTCTACCCAGGCAGCTGTCTCTCTGCAGAGAGCAGGGATCTGTGGACCACATGGCCCTATGATGTAAACCTCCTCCCCACCCACCAGGAGGGCTGGAATGAGCAAGGGGAACATGAAGAAGCCAGAATGTTCTGAAGCCCTGGAGGTTGGAAGAGGGAAGAGAGAAAGGAGGAAGTGGGACGCAGCAAGGGCCCGAGTGGGATGGGGGCTCAGCCAGAAGGAACAACTACTGGGCCGATGTCCAGTGCCCTGGGCCAGTGGGGGAGGTGACCATGGCTTCCAGTGCCAACCACAAAAGGCTCTGCTTTGCTTGTTCCTGCTTCCAGGACCTGGGGAGCTGTACAGGCTCACAGAGAACCTCAACGCTAACCAGCCTCCCTGCTTCTCTTGGCACCTGCACACCAAAGTCATCTCCTACCAGTAAGATGACCTCAGTCCTCTGCTTGAGATACTCTCCCTGCTGTCAATACAGACTAAACTTCACACTGAATTTCCACTCAGATCTGTCTGCTCACCTCTTCCAAAATCCCTGTTCACCACACTCACTGTGTTCCCAGCTTTGGCCTCCTCTGTTCCCTGAGCTGTAGGACTGTTCCACCATACCGCCTCCTGAAGGAGAACATCCAGGCCCTCCTGGCCAGTTCTGTCCCACCCCCGTTCGCTATCCTGTGGGGGCACAGCACTGCCAGGCTTTCAGTTCTGGGGAGCGTGCTCAGTTATTGCCCATTTCTCTAGCTGCCACAGTCCCCTGACAGCAGGGACTTGCCTGACCTACTCACCGCTGCACCAAGAGGGCACAGCCTGGGGATTTCCTGGTACTCAGCAGACATTAAGAACAAACCTACTGAGTGAAAGACTAGGAATCTCTATGGTCAAGGAGGCATGACTGGAAATGCAATGAAAATGGTGGTCAGCATTGGGCTGTGTGCTCAGCGGGGAGCCTGCTTCCCTCTCTCTCTCTGTCTGCTTCTCTGCCTACTTGTGATCTCTCCCCCTCTCTCTGTCAAATAAATAAATAAAATCTTTTTAAAAAATCTTTAAAAAAAAAAAGAAAGAAAATGGCAGTCAGGTCTGCAGAGCGGGATGACGATTCAGGTACACCCTGGCTGTGTCTCCTGGGCAGATGTGTGCAGAGATGCCAGTGGGGAAGATTGTGTCCAGCATGTCCTTCTGGCTGGCAGAAAGGGATGGGAGAGCTGGGGATGTCCATAACATAGTGCCAAGGAAGCAGACCTTAGCACAGGAGAAGCAGAGGAGCTGGGAGTACCCAAGGATGGAGAGACTGAAGGTGTCAGAAGAAAGTGCTGTGACCTTACAGGTGCCCAGGACAATTGTCCAAGTGAAGCTGAGCAGACTTGTGGCCCTTTGGTGCATTTCATGCAGCTGGGGACAGAGCATCCTGTGTGTCCTTCTTCTGGGTGAGGAGCTTGGGGGAGAGCAACAGCTTCAGCTAGTAGGCATGGGGTCACTGCCACTGCCAGGGAGATCTGGGGCCAACCCGACAAGTGCAGGACACTTGGGTTCAGCTACACTTGTACCCCGGGGAGCAGGAGGGACCAGAGCAGGTGGCTTATGGGCAGGACCAGCCAGAAGGGACCCTGCTGCTCCTAGAGGCTGCCCTGGGCCAGACATACTCCTTCACTTGCTTCATTCAGGAAGGTCCAGGGGTCCCTGGAGCAGGGGAATTGGGTGGCAGGGAGAAGTATTGAGATCTTAATGCCTGGAGCCGCTTCTCCTGTACCAGCCAGATGAAGTCAGCCTCAGCAGGTCTGGCCTTGTCTCCCGACTGGCCGGCCACACGCCTTCTCCTAGTCGAGCCACCCAGACTTCCAGCGGTCCCAGGAAGACCTTGTGCTCCCTGGGGCCTTAGCATCCAGTCTTTGCTCTCCCCAAAACCCCTCCTCAAGGTCGGGGGGAGGGATAACTGGGTGACAGGCATTAAGGGGGGCAATTCATGTGATGAGTTCTGGGTGTTATATGTAACCCATGAATCACTAAGTTCTACCCCTGAAACTAATATAATAATACAGTATGTGTGAACTAAATTGAATTTAAATTAAAATTTAAAAAATTTTTTAAAAATAAAGAGAATACAGACTTTAAACAACAACAACAAGCAAACATACAAAACCCCTCCACACCTTTCCAAGTTCAGCTCAGTTGTCCCATCCTCATGGGGGTTCTCCTTCCCCCGAGGCTGGTCTAGGTCCCATGGCCCCCCACCCCCGACTGCCCAACACTCATCCTCCCCAGGGCCTGACTGCTGGTGCATGTTTCAGTTTGTAATTCCAAAGGGATGACGGTTTCCCACTAAACTCAGCCCAGAGGCTCAGAACTACAGCAGATATCTATCAACTTCTCATTAAACATGTGCTTAATGGATTAACAAATGAACAAGTGGATTAAAATTGACCACTCTCTGTGGGGGCCATCACCCCTTCTGTGTCTATGTCTTCAGGTAGGTGGTACCACTCACGGTCAGGAAAATGTGGCATCTGAAAGGATGTTGGGGCCACTGTAGCCAAGAGAGCCCAGATGGGGGGCTGCAAGGGACACTAGATCCCGCCAGAGAATCAGGCGTCCCTGATGGGAGCTTTTTAGCACAGACATCTCCTCCCTTGTCTCACCTTTGAGCACCTATCTCAAATCCATGGGTAAGAAACATTGGTGGCATTGCCATGAACCAAACAACACGCTATTTGATTTCTCTCCATTCTGTTTTACTATTCTCCCGGGATTTTTTCCCCCTACCTCTAGAAATATGTAATCTTTTTACACTGGCTGGAAAGGTGGTAGAACAAACAAAAGTGGTTAAAAGGGGGGCTTAATTAAAGAGCACGGGCTTGGGACGCCTGGGTGGCTCAGTTGGTTAAGCAGCTGCCTTCGGCTCAGGTCATGATCCCAGCGTACTAGGATCGAGTCCCACATCGGGCTCCTTGCTTGGCAGGGAGCCTGCTTCTCCCTCTGCCTCTGACTGCCACTCTGTCTGCCTGTGCTTGTTCGCTCTCTCTCCCTCTCTCTCTGACAAATAAATATATAAAATCTTAAAAAAAAAATTTAAAGAGCACGGGCTAAATCAAAAGGCTGTGATATTCCATCCTTTCCATACTAAGGGTAACACACTAAGGGTGAGCAAGAGATAACAGGTCTTCTGTCATTCAGTGGCCTAAATGGGGAAGGTTTCAGACAAATGTTTCCTGGGATGGATCCTGCAGGGAGCTGAATGCAATTCTGTTCGGGGTGGAACACACCCATGCTCTCATTCCCTCCCCTGAACGGACAGCAGTGGAGGGATCCCCACCTGCCAGTGATGGGGGCCCCTGCCAGGCACAGCCCTGGGCAGAGCTGCCAAGTCCACCTGCTGCCAGACAGCTCCTGGGAAGTCTGCTCTCTGGCGAGACCCCTGCATTCATGCAGGAGACAGGGAAAGAACAGGAAGGAAGTGCCCCAGAACTGGAAAAACCTGTTCTGGTTTGGGGAAGGCTGTGCTGCAGGAAGCAGGGCTCACAGGAGCTGAGCGGGGAGACAGGGAGCCGTCTGTCCCTGGAGGACTTCATTGTCTCTGCTAATCTTGAATGGTCCCATATCTCTCTGGCAGGAAGATTTTTTTAAGCTGCATGTAAATTGGGTAAGATACACATGTTTCATGGGAGAGAGGGGAAAGAGATGAGATGAGAGACTCTCAGCATTACAGGACAACCTAGAAACCTGCCAGGGAGGAAAAATTCTAACAAAGATGGAATTAGGCATTTGCTGGTCTTCCTAACAAAGGTTTGGAGACGTCTTTCTTCTGCAGAGCAAGCCCAGTGGGTTCACCTCTATCTTGGTGGGTGAGGGTGATGCAGGGAAGCTCAAAGCAGAAACAGAGGTAAAACCAGAGAGAATAGCGCTGTTCCAGGGAGGTCAAAACCAATGGCATCACTCATCATCAGGAACGCACCAGTCAAAGCCACAGGAGAGACCACTTCACACCCCCTGGGTTGGCCGTAGTCAAAACACCAGGAATAGCAACTGTTGACATGGATGTGGAGGTGTGGAAGTCCTCACTTGCTGCCAGTGGAAACGTAAAATGGAGCAGCCACTTTGGAAGACGACCTGGCTGTTCCTCAAAAGTTTGAACCCAGAGTCACCAAATAACCCAGCAGTTCTACTCTGAGGTATCTACCCAAGAGAAATGAAAATTTTGCATGCACACAAAATCTTGTACACAAATGTTCATGGACACACTATTCATAACAGTCCAAAGTGGAAAGAACCGAAGGGTCCATAGACTGCCGCATGGATAACCATAATGTGGTCCCTCCATAAAAGGAGCATTATTCAGCCATAAAACAAGAGTGAAGCACTGACATCTGTTACAGTGCGCATGACCCTTGAAAACATCATGCTCAGTGCAGGGAGCCAGACACACAGGACCACATATGGTGTGATTCCATCTCGATGATATGTTCATCTCGATGACATGGCAAAGCCATGAAGACAGAAAGCAGATGAGCAGTTGCTGGGGACTAGGGGTGGGGATGGGAAGGTTAGGGAAGTGATGATTAAGGGGTGTGGGATCTCCTTTTAGGGTGACAGAAAATGTCCTAACATGGCTAGTGGTGATGATCACAAACTCTGTGAATGCATTAAAAGCCACTGAACTGTACACCATAAACAGGAATGAACCGTCTGGTGTGCATGATATCTCAATAAAGCCACTTGAAGGAAAAGGATCCCGAAGGGGCAGGGAGTCTCTTCTCAGCTGGTCAGGGGCATCCCGCATAATCCCGCAAGCTGCCACTGGGTCTGTGGAATGACTGACCAGAGTCAGAAAGGGCCGGGAATGAAGACTGTTCTTATTTATTAAGTGCATAAGAGAAGAGGTACAGATTCTACCCTGAGGCACCCACAGAACATGAGGATCAGAAAAGAAGATGGCGCCCTGCAGATTCAGAACCAACAAGAACCAGTATAGAACCGCAGTGAGCTTCAGCAATGTGAGAGGGCATGGGCCTGTTTCATGAGGCTCTGTGGGCTCTGTGAGCTCAGGTGGGCTGCGTACTCCAGGAGACCTCTACACTACTGTGTTCCCTGAGGGCTTGTCGCAGTGTCACTGCACGTCCTGGTCTCTGGCTTGTGGATAAACTGAACACAGGGTGCCTTCCCTAGGAGGTTCTAAGCTCCTTTAGGACAGAAATCTCTCATTTATTTATCTTTGAATACTTGGTATCTCTAAAACAGTAACTTATACACAGTAGGCACACAATCAATATTTGCTTTAAAAAAAAAGTATGGGGGGGTACTTCTCTTTCCAATAATAGTGGTCTAGGTAACTGGTACCAACCTGCCCAATGGCAACAACTAAAAATACTGGAAAACATATAAAAGACAGTAAAGAGTGAGCACAACTGTGAGAATCACTAGGCCAACATTCAGGCGGGGCAGAGATCCCAAGAAATGACCCTGGTGTCATTGTTGCTCTCATCCAGGGGCTATTTGCTGATCTGCAGGGAGAGCTAAGGAGCTGAGCTGCACGTGTTCCAACTTTGTGGGGATCTGGGGAAAAAGCCAGGATCCAGGGCCTACCACTGGAGAAGGCTCTGGGAAACCACCCCTTGGTTTGGGCTCTGATTTCAAAGAGCAGCACATTAGGAGGAAGTGTGACCCAAAGTAATGCAGCTGCTACATGATCATAGCCCAGCTGCACATCCCCAGTTGTCCCAGACCGTACCCAGCCCTGACATAGGACTCAGGAGGTCTCACATTGCTAATGTCTTCAAGAACCTGACAAAAGAAAAAAAAAATCCTTTCTGGAGTAAGATACCATTATCCCAGGCCGCAGATTACCCTACAAATAATTATTCAAATACAAAATCCAGCACTGAGATAATCAGGCTCATGAGGTAGCTTGATCATAAATAACAGGAATCCCAGAAATAGCTCTGAGGCTCCCAGACATTAGCATCAAACACAGACTATAAAAATAATTCTGCTTGCCATATTCAAGAAGATAAAAACCAAGCTTGAAAATTTTGGCAGGGAAGTAGAAATTATATTTTGCAAAGCTGTGAAAAGTTCTGAAAAAAAATCCAATAGGAATTTTAGAGCTAAAATAAGATAGCATGATCAGAATTAAAAACTCAGTGGAAGGGTCTATCAGAAAATTAGACACAGCTAAAGGGAGATTTAGTAAAATGAAAGTTCTGAGTGCTGTGTGTGATTAGTATGAGAATTTGTGAAGATTTTTCATTTTCCTGTGAAAGTGAAATTCTTTGACAGTGCTTTCATTTCACTTTGTTATACTGTAAGCACTCTGTTCTTTAAAAAATGTCATATGTTCATGTGAAACTTGTTCTGAACATGGTGCTTTTAAGAAAACTTTTTTTTTTTTTAAGTAGGCTCCAAGCACAGTGTGGAGCCCAATGCAGGGCTTGAACTCAGGACCCTGAGATCAAGACCTGAGCTGAGATCAAGAGTCAGATGCTACCGACCCAGCAACCCAGGCATCCCAAGAAAACTTTTTAACAAAGGAAAATATTTTTATACATGAAGAAAAATTAATGTAAAAAAGTGGTTTACATTTCAAAGAAACCCTAAGGAGGCAAAAAAAAAATCTATGCTAATACTCCTGGTTAATATAATCTCTAAACTCCTAGTAGAAATTTTAGCATAAAACAGTGGCCCACTCTAATGCCAGTGGGCACTCAGCAACAATCTCTCTGCATCTTTCCAGAGAACTCTGAACTGGGTGTTGTGCAGGCAATAAAACACAGACCATGAGGAGACTCCAACTCACGGTTTGAGGAGGGAAGTGTTGTTAGCAGAGGTCATGGATTTGCCAGTTGAGCGTCAAACAGTGGGTGAAGGAGAAGACTGAACAATGCTGGTAAGGTTGTGTGTGCCTGCCTGTTACCATGCCTCCCTTCCACTGACTTGCTCCCTGCTTGGGTGAAGAGATGTGTGTGTGTGTGTGTGTGTGTGTGTGTGTGAGAGAGAGAGAGAGAGAGAGAGAATTGTGTGTCTGTGATCAGTAGCTTCTCTCAGTACACACTGAATTTATGTTTTTATGGCTAACTTTGAGTTAATACCCAGAAGAAAACAATCTAGAGTGAAGTATGAAGAGACAAAAGAATAGAAAATAGAGTAAACTAAAATATAAATTATATGGAAGGAATATCTAACATATGTTTCATTGGAGTTTTAGGAAGGAAGGAGAGTAAGAGTGAGGCAGAAGCAACATTTGAATGAATAAACTGAGGATTTTCTGAAACTGATGAAAAGCAGCAATCTACAAATTCAAAAAAAGAGAAATCCATACCTGCTGCAGAAACTCTAAAACAAAGAATTTTAAAAGTAGCCAAAGAAAAACAAGATGAGTTTCAAAAGTGCAAGTTTTGCTGACTTTTCAGTAGCAAAACTAAAAGCTAGAATTAGTAGAACTGTATCTCCAACATGTTGGAAACAAAACAACACAAAACAAAAATAGCAACTGGCTAACCTAGACGTCTACCTGGTTTAAAAAAAAACAAAACTTCACCAAAGGGAATTCTCATCTGTACTTCAAACAGGAAAGAAAATTGTCCCTGAAGGGAGGTTGGGTATAGAAGTAGAAAAGAAATATCAAATGTGAAGGTAAAATCCAAGTGAATCTTGATTTTACAAAAGAATGTCTTATTGGGCTTATGATATAGAAAGAAAGAAAGTTCATATGATCTAGAAAGAGAGAAAGTTCAAAACAATGAAAGCATCTACTATGAGAGAAATGTCAATTTCTAAATTCCTTGATTTCTCTAGGAGAGGAGTAAAGGTAATGATTCCTATTTGATGGTGATAAGTCAAGGTTGGACATCCTAATTTCTAGAATATCACTAAAAACAATGGTAAAATTCCAAATCACCATAAGCTAACAGAGGAATAAAGGGAGATATAAAAAATTCAACCAAATGAAACTAAGATAAAGGAACAAAGAAGAGGCAAAATGAGAAGTTACATCCACAGTAAAATGATGATGGGTCCATAATTACATTAATGATAAGAGAGTCAACCACTCTAGATCAAGGATTATTCCAGGCAATAGAAACAAAATCCAATACATGCTTAGTACAAGAGATTCACCTAAAACATCAGGATAAAGAAAACTTGAAAGAAAATTAATAAAAAGTTAAATAATATTGATATACTAGTAGGACAGCTGGTGTAGCAATTTTAATATCAAACAAACATACTTTAAGGTAAAAAGCGTATTTTGAATTAAGAGTCACTCTATAATAATAAAAGATTATTCTAAATTTGGATGAACTTAATAATATAGAGCAAATGCAGACAGAATTATATGGAAAGATAGACTAGTCCCTATTCACAGTAGGACATTATGACATAGTTTTTCCATTAATTAATGGAATAAGCAGAAGAGAAATAATTCTGTAGAAGATTCGAAACAATGTGATAAATGGACTTGGCTTTATAGACATATATAGAACAGTGTACCCAACAATCACAGAGCACATTATTTTCAAGAAGCTATAATCCATTAAAAATTTTTGCTCCATGCTGGACCAAAATGCAGGTTCTTTTTTTTCTTTTTAAAGATTTTATTTATTTATTTGACAGAAAGAGAGAGATCACAAGTAGGCAGAGAGGCAGGCAGAGATAGAGGGGAAAGAAGGCTCCTTGCTGAGCAGAGAGCCTGATGTGGGGCTCGATCCCAGGACCCTGAGATCATGACCTGAGCTGAAGGCAGAGGCTTAACCCACTGAGACACCCAGGCACCCCCAAAATCATTTTCTAATTAATTTCAAAGAACAGACACAAAAAGTTTTCTAACTTTTTCTAAAGTTTTCTAACCACACTGTAAATAGGTTAAGAATCAATAACAAAAATATAACTGAAAAAATCCCTGTATCTTTGCAAACTACACTTTTGAATAATATGTTCCAAAATACCATTCTAAATAATACATGGTCCCAGAAGAAATAAAAATGGAAATTAGAAATTATTTTGAACTAAATTACATATAATACGGGAAAATGACACAATAAAATTTGTGAAATAAAGCTAAAGCTGTACTTGGAGGGAAATTTATAGCCTTGATCGCATATTTTAGGAACCAAAAAAAGCTGAGATAGGAGCTGAGCATTCATTTCAAGAGGTTAGGAAAAGAACAGAAAATAAACCCAACAAAAGTAGGTGAAAGGGAATAATTTAAAAGTATAAACAAAAGTAAAACACAACAAAGAGAATGAGCAAAGTCCAAACTGAAAAAACTAATAAAATTGATAAACCCACAATGAGAATGATCAATCAGAAAAGGGAAGGCACAACAGCAAGTATAAGAAATGAAGAAGAGGGTGCCTGGGTGGCTCAGTGGGTTAAAGCCTCTGCCCTCAGCTCAGGTCATGGTCTCAGGGTCCTGGGATCGAGCCCTGCATCGAGCCCTGCATCGGGCTCTCTGCTCAGCAGGGAGCCTGCTTCCTCCTTTCTCCCTGCCTGGCTCTCTGACTACTTGTAATCTGTGTCTATCAAATACATAAATAAAATCTTAAAAAAAAGAGAGAAATGAAGAAGAGACTTTACCATACAAGTAAGAGGATATTAGGAACAACTTTATGCCAATAAACTAGAAAATTCAGGTGAGATGGACAGATTCACAGACAAATGTGATATATCTGACACAAAGAAACATCAAAAATTTTAGTCCTATAACTATTAAGTAAATTAAATCTGCAATCGACCAGCATCTGATGATGAAAATTCAAGACCCAGATGGCTTTATGAAGGAATCCTACCAAACATGGAAGAAAGAAAAAATTCTTAATTATCTGCCTCTGCCAGAAAGTAGAAAAAGGTTCACCAACTAATTTTGGGAGGCTAGGGTAACTTTCTACTAACACTCAACAAGAATAGCACTAGAAAAAAGGCACAGACGAATTTCGTTCATGAATATAGATACAAATCCTTAATAAAATGAAACCAGCTGAATCAGGGGTTATATAAAAGGATAATGCATCATGGGGTGCCTGGGTGGTAGAGTCAGTTGACTCTCCCTGGTTTCAGCCCAGGTCTTGATCTCAGGGTGGTGACATCAAGCCCCCATCAAGCTCCACTCTGTGCAGAATCTGCTTGAGATTCTCTCTTGCTCTCCCTCTGCCCCTCCCCCCTGCTCTCTCTCTCAAATAAATAAATAAATAGATATATTTTTTAAAAGTCTGATATATCATGATCAAATTGGACTTATCCTAGGAACGCACATTGATTTAGCACTAGGAAATCAATTAATGGAATTTGCCACATTCATAGATTAAGAAAGAATGTTCATGATCACCTCAAATCTTGCAGGAGGAGTGTTTGCTAAAAGGAGTGTATTGTAAAAATACAATAAAAACTCATAGGAAAGAGTGAAACTTTCTGAATCCAGTAAAGGACATGAATAAAAAGCCCACAGCAAGCATCATGCTTGGTAAAAAGTTGACTGCTTTTTGCTTGACATAAGAAAGCTCACTACTGTCATTTCTATTCCACACTGTACTGGAGGTTATAGCCAGTGCAGTAAGCAAGAAAAGATGGAACAGGTATAAGGCTGGGAAGGGGGGAAAAAAAACAACCCTAAGATAGCCATTATCCTCTGATAAGGATTGTATATCAAGCGAAGCCAAAAGACTCTTCTGATAAATATTAGAAATAATAAAGAATTTTAGCACAGTCATTGGATGCAGACTTAATATGGAAAAAATCAAGAGTATTCCAGTAGTAAGCAGAAAAATAATTTTTTTAAAGATTTTATCCATTTATTTGACAGAGATCACAAGTAGGCAGAGAGGCAGGCAGAGAGAGAGGAGGAAGCAGGCTCCCTGCTGAGCAGAGAGCCCGATGCGGGGCTCGATCCCAGGACCCTGGGATCATGACCTGAGCCGAAGGCAGAGGCTTTAACCCACTGAGCCACCCAGGCACCCCCAGAAAAATAAATTTAAAAGATACTAGCTACCATGCCTTAAAAGAACAACCAATGCCTAAAGAAAAAAAAAAAAAAAACTAGAGAAAGATAGGCAAAGAGCTCCACATGAAAAACTATTATAAACCCCCAAAGGTTATGGCAAGAAGTCTGAAAAGACCTCAATAAGTGGAGACATGATACATTCACGGACGAGAAGACCCAAAAATTTAAGTACGTCACTTCTCAAACTGATCTGTAGACCCAAAGCAATCCTACTCAAAATCTCAAAGGTTTTTAAAATATAGAACTTGGCAGGGTGCCTGGGGGGCTCAGTCATTAAGCGTCTGCCTTCGGCTCGGGTCATGATCCCAGGGTCCTGGGATCGAGCCCCGCATCGGGCTCCCTGCTCCGTGGGAAGCCTGCTTCTCCCTCTCCCACTCCCCCTGCTTGTGTTCCCTCTCTCGCTGTGTCTTTCTCTGTCAAATAAATAAATTAAATTAAATTAAATTAAAAGAGAACTTGACAAACTGATTCTGCAGTCCACCAACAGCAGAACAGGTAAATAACTCACGGAATATCCGGGGGATGGAATGACAATGAATTAATAATGTGTAATGACATGAATGACTGTCGAGAAGCCAGACTCGCACGCACACATGCAAGCACACACACACGCGCGCACAGCCCTAGGATTTAGGAATGCATGTTCAGGTGGGAAATGATGGCTAAGGACAAGGAAGTGATTAAATAAGAATTAGACCGGGAATGGAGAAGATGTGTGACAGGAAGGGGAGTACCGTGGGTTCTGAGTTGCTGGCAGGGTTCTGTTTTTGGACCTGGGCAGTGATTGTAGAAGAATTTGCTTTATGATTAACCATTATGACCGTTTTGTGCACTTTCCCTTATGGGTGTCCTATTTCACAACGATGCTGGAAAGCCACAAAGTATTTGTTTCCCACGTTTCTGAATCAGGGCGCCTTAAGTCTCCATCAGGGAGGCAAAATGAAAGAACCTGTACATCCAACAACTGTCCAATGATGTGATCATAACATGACCAAGTCCGTAAGAGAAGGTAGTGGCTGGGCTGAGGCTGGGAAAAAAGACTGTTCCCCAAGGCTAAGCATTAGCTGCTGTTTTCTGTAGTATGAACAATGGGAGAGGGACCTCTGACTGGCACCAGATCACTGGCCAGGGACAGGATGAAATCATGTCCCACCTCAGCCCGGACAGAACAAGCAGCATTACCCAGCCCCTGTGCTCGGCCTCTGGGCACGCTGAGAAGCCTCCACATGGCTAATTTGGTTTCTTGATTAGAGACTAAGACAGAGATCAAGACAGGGAGGGTGTTCGGTGAATAAAAGGTATAAATTTTCAGATTTGAACACAGGTCTACTTCATTTACAAAAATTTTTTTTAAGATTTTATTTATTTATTTTAGAGAGAGAGTGAATGAGAGAGAGCCTGAGAGGGGAGAGGGTCAGAAGGAGAAACAGACTCCCCATGAGCAGGGAGCCCGATGTGGGACTCGATCCTGGGACTCCGGGATCATGACCTGAGCCAAAGGCAGTTGCCCAACCAACTGAGCCACCCAGGTGCCCTTCAATTACAATTAAAAAAAAAAATGGCATTCTGGTCTAATTGTTTCACCTCTATGGGTACCTACAGTATGACACGATTCCCTAGGAAATTGTCACCCTTGGGTCATCTGATAAAATTGACTTCTTGGACCTGGATAGTAGAAGATAGATGGTCCCACCTTTTCCCATCAAACACGCATGCTGAGCGACCCAGGTGGAACTCGTAGCTGGCTTATCTTATCTCATCTCATCAACACTGGCCGGTTATTACTCAGGGCCCACCTGGGAACAGGGCCCCATCTGGGGAGAATCTCAGGCTTGGAAATAATCTCTATGGGGGCACCTCCCCAGCCCTCACATTGTATTTAAGAAGGAAGTAGGGCTCTGTAATAACGACATTATATCTGTATATAAATGTATATTTATATGTAATACATAAAAGCTACAGACCAATAGACCTCATGAACAAAGGCACAAAAATCCTCAACAGAATGATAGGAAATAAAATCTAGTAATATAGGGACACCTGGGTGGCTCAGTCGGTTAAGCGGCTGCCTTCGGCTCGGGTCGTGATCCCAGCATCCTGGGATCGAGTCCCACATCGGGCTCCTTGCTCGGCAGGGAGCCTGCTTCTCCCTCTGCCTCTGCCTGCCTCTCTGTCTGCCTGTGCTTGCGCTCTCTCTCTCTAATTAAAAAAAAAAATCTAGTAATATATTTAAAAGCTTATGACCATGTGGAGTTTATTCCAAGAATATAAGGTTAGTTCAACATTTTGAAAATCAACCAATGCAATGCCCCATTATAGAATAAATGAGACAAATTCATCTCAATAAATGCCTAGGAAAATCCTTGAGAAAATTCATCATCCATTTGTGAAAAATATTCTCTGCAAATGAAGAATGGAATAGAACTCCCTCAAAACAATAAAAGGAATCTACAAAAACCTACAATGGACGTCACACTTAGTGGCGAAACACTGAATCCTTTCCTCCTAAAATTGGAAGCAAGACAAGGACATTCACTTTCACTACACTAGTCATCATTGTACTTACAGTCCTAGCCACCACAATAAGGCCTGAAAAAGAAATAGAATGATTTCAGACTGGAAAGAAGGGCAATCACAAAACTAATAACAGAGACATCCGCTCTGCCCTTCACCCAGTTTCCACTAATGGCAAGATTTTACAAAGCATCAAAATCAGGAAACTGGCATTGGTGAAATGTCAGTAAACTGATTTTTTTGACAAGAATGTGCTAAGGCAATTCAATGGGGAAAGTTTCCCCTTCCTTCCTTCTTTCTTTCCTTCCTTCCTTCCTTCCTTCCCCCTTCTTCCCTCACTTCCTTCCCTCCTTTTTTTCTCCCTTTCTTCTTTTCTTTCCTCCTTTCTTTCTTTCTTCCTTCCTCCCTCTTCCTTCCTTCCTTCCTTTTTCCCCTCCCTCCTTCTCTTCCTTCCTTCCTTCTTCCTTCCTTCCTTCCTTCCTTCCTTCCTTCCTTCCTTCCTTCCTTCCTTTCTAGAGTGGGAGAGAGAATCTTAAGCAAACTCCATATCCCGGATGAAGCCCAAATGGGACTCCATCTCATGACCCCAAAATCATGACTTGAGCCAAGTTCGAGTCAGGCACTCAACCGACTGAGCCACCCAGGTGCCTCAGGAAATACTCTTCTCAATGGATATCAGTATAGAAAGAATGAATTCTATTTTTTTAAAAAAAGATTTTATTTATTCATCTGACAGGCAGAGATCACAAGCAGGCAGAGAGACAGGCAGAGAGAGGTGGAAGCAGGCTCCCCACTGAGCAGAGAGCCCGATGCGGGGCTCGATCCCAGGACCCTGAGACCATGACCTGAGCCGAAGGCAGAGGCTTTAACCCACTGAGCCACCCAGGCACCCCAGAAAGAATGAATTTTAAACAAAAATTAATTCAACATGGGTCATAGATCTAAACATAAAACCTAAACTTAAAATTGCCAGGAGAAAATCTTGGGGTTAACAAAAATTCCTTAGGATATAAAGATTTCTTAGGACTCACAGTAAAAGAAAAAAAAAGCCAGGTAAAATGGGCTTATTTAAAAGTTTCATCTTCTGCACTTCAATGATACCACTAGGAAAATGTAAATGGTTGATTAATTAAATGCGGGGAACCCTTTTGCAATGTATGCATATATCAGAACACCATGACGTACGCGACTTCGCCTTACCACTTTATAGGTCTATCATTCTCCAGTAAAGCTGAAAAAAAAAAAGGAAAAAAATATAAATGAACAGGCCAGCCATAAATTGGGAGAACATATTCCCAGTACTCATATCTGAAAGAGGAATAGTGTCCAGAACACTTAAAAACGTCTTTACTTTCCTGGGGCTCCTGGGTGGCTCAGTCAGTTGTGTCTGCCTTCGGCTCAGGTCGTGCATGATTCCAGGATCCTGGGATCGAGCCTCGAATCAGGCTCCCTGGTGCCTCGCCCTCTGCTGCTCCCCCTGCTTGTGCTTGCATTCTCTCTCTGTCAAATAAACAAAATCTTTAAAAATAATAATAATAAAGGCCAGTACCAAGGGTTGAGGAAGTTGTGGAATTCCCAGAGCCCTACAACACCGCCAGTAGGAGCGTAAAATGCTACAACAGATTTGGAAACAGTCTGACCGTTTTCTTATAATATGAAACATATGCCTATCTGTGATTTCCACTGCTGGGTATTTACAGAAGTGATACCAAAGTGATACTGAAAGTGATACAAAAGTGATACAGTCCACAAAAGGATTCTTACACACGAGTTCACAGCAGCATTATTCATAACAGCTAAAAAGTAGAAGCAGCCCAAATGTCCATCTGCGGGGGGATTGGATACACGCACTGTGATATATAAATCAGCTCAACAGAACTCATGCCGCAATGACAAGGAAAGAAGAGCTGGTGGACAAGAACCATGGTTGGGTCTCCGAGACACTGCGCTGATGAAAAGCAAACAGTGCCGGTGGCATGGGGGTGGTTATACAAAGTTCTGGAACAAGCAACAGAAATCAGGTCAGTAGTTGCCTGGAGCATTGTGGTTGTGTTTGGGGATCTGACTATAAAGGAGAATAAGGGAACTTTCTGGAAGGATGAAAATGTTCTATATTTTGATTCGGAGGGTGGTTATGTGTATGCCTACATCTGTAAAAATTCAGCAGACTGTAGATTTAAAAACCTATGCATTTTGGGACGCCTGGGTGGCTCAGTTGGTTAAGTGGCTGCCTTCGGCTCAGGTCATGTCCCCAGGGTCTTGGGATCGAGCCCCACATCAGGCTCTCTGCTAGGTAGGGAGCCTGCTTCCCCATCTCTCTCTCTCTCTCTCTCTGCCTGCCTGTGATCTGTCAAATAAATAAATAAAATCTTTAAAAAAAAAAAAAAAAGAAGGGAAGCCGACTGGATGGGAAGAAATGTGTGCGCCAGGCTCCTGGCTCTTGGCTCCTGGCGCCTCATCACCCTTGAATTCTAGTGCTGAGGAGTGAGTGGGGGAGGTATTAGTTGGCCAGGGCTGCCATAACAAATTACTACAGATCGGGTTTCTTATACAACAGAAATTTACTTCTCACAGTTCTGGAAGCTGGAAGTCCAAGATCTGATTTCTCCCAGGGCTTCTCCTTTGGGCTTACAAAGGAACCTCCTCCCTGTGCCTTCACATCCTGTATCCTTCATGCTTCTACATCCCCGAGTCTCTGGCTTTTCTTATCTTGTAAGCGTGCCAGTCAGATTGGATTAGGACCCACCTAACAGCCTCACGTAGAATTAATGTCCCTTTTATTCTTCCTTTTCCTTTTCTTTCTTTCTTTTTTTTTTTAAGTAGGCTCCATGCCCAGCATGGGGCTTGATCCATGACTCCAAGATCAAGAGTCGTATGCTCTACAACTGTGCCAGCTAGGCACACGTCTGAGACCCTTACTCCAAATGCCGTCACATTCTGAGGTTCTGAGGGTTAGGGCTTCAACACATGAATGGGGGGGCGTTGGGGAGCGGTGGTGGTGGGGAGACACAATTTAGCCCAGAAGAGGGAACGGATCCAGATTTGACTCCTCTTGGACAAGAATGTCCGAGAACAGGGCTTTATCCTTGACTCATTGAGAGGCAGCTCAGAACAATCCACAGAAAGATCACTTAGCTATTTTGCCGTTTTCCAGCTTCTTGACCATCATCCAAGGTCTTCAAGACCATCATCTTGAAAGTCTGAATTTGGCAGCACTCTCCCCACGTCTCAAAGGGGAGACAGTCTTGTTTCACAGGGCTGGTGGGGGCAGCATGGATTGACGCCAGTAACATGGGACGAACCAGATCGGGCCATGTCTGGGCCACTGACCAACACACAGCTGTTAAAATGATAGGGTAGTTATCTTAAAATAGAAAGTTTAAAAAAAATGACAGAGAAGACCTGCAGATATCTGCATATGTCTGAGTGTGAAGAAGCAGCTCCACCATCTAGTGCGGAGCTGGCGGGCCTCAAGTCCCCTGCACCACAGTCACTTGTGGATGCCCACTGGGTGGTTCTGGATTGAGACCCACAGTGGATATTTGCAAACAAATAAGCTAAATGCAGACAAAGGTTTTTCCTCACATGCAGCCCAGAGCAGCGGGGGGCTGAGGGCCACTGGTAATAGCAAGAGCTATTATTTTGTCCTTATTCTGCAGCAGATGCTCTTTGGGTCCTTTGTGCCTCATGAATGGATGGAAGCCGCACAGCCCCTCCGTGTGAGGTAGGTTTGCTCCTGATCATGCAGCAGGCGGGTGGGGGATGCACCATCTGAACCCAAGTGGAGCGGGCTTCCAAAGACCCAGCAGGATTCCAGGAGGTGAGGGGACACAGGAGAAGAAGAGAGCTTAGGAATTTTCAGTGTGAGTCTATAGGGGAGAGGCCCCAAAGTCTCGTTATCAGCCCAATTTGGAAGCCCAGCCCAACTCCGTGATTTAAAAAACTGCCCTGGGGGAACTTTTCAGATACAGAGATTCCCGAATGTGTTTGCTGGAGATTCTGAGGCCCGGGTCTACAGCAGGGCCCAGGAATCCACATAGTTAGCTAGGGTCCCAGGCAGGACCGGCTTCAGGCACTCCTGGTCTGTGCAGGGACACGGCCTTATGCTCGAGAGGGCCCATACTTCGTTCAAAGCTCTGTTGACAGCTTGAAGTTCCTAATAGTTTGATCTTTGAGCACTTGTTTTGCAGGTGGTAGCACTCTTCCGTGGACATTGGGGTCTCAGGGCCTACCTCCCACCAGCTCTTTGCTTCCCTGGGATGGGTTCTCTGCTGCCAGACCCTGGTGTCCCCAGCTCATCTGGGTTCCCCTGCTCCTGGCATGGTGACCCCTGCCTTGTCTGCCCTTCACCCTCTGGCCCTGATTCTGCCACTGGTTCTCTCTGCACAAAGGCAGGTTAGTGCTTCTCTGCCCTGCTCCTGCCCCACAGCATCCAGGGTGACAGGAGAGCCTGGGATGGGATGCCAGCAGGGCTGCACGCAAGTCTTCGCTCTCCAGGGCAGGTGAACTCAAAGAGGCGGTAGTAGGGACAAAGGCAGTAAATGAGGGTGGGTTCAAGAAGCAGAGGAGGGGGAGGCAGGGGTGCAAGTGGGCTCACTCCAGGTGTGAGGCTGTGCTCTCAACTCTTAGTCTTATACTAGAATCATCTAGCAAAAGTGGAAAACACATACCCAGGCCCTGTCTTGCCCAGTTTAATTGGTCTGGGGTGGGGCCCATATACTTGTCCTTCAAGAAGGTCTCCTGTGATTCCCGGGACCCGCCAAACAAACCACTGTACACGACCGTTTCCACGGATGGATTAGGGGCTTTGGGGATCTGTGCTCTTGGACTAGACTTCCAGAGCTGGAATCATCCCTAGTTGTGCTCAGGGCCACTCCCGCCTACTGTTACACAGGAAGGAAGGAATGCCAGGACAATGGAGACAGGACAGGGCCCTGTCCCTGCTCCCAATACAGTGCCCTGCCCGTTCCCAGGCACCGCGGCACTAGAAGACCTGAAGGGAGCTCGCCTCATCCCCTTGCAGGATGCTGTGCGGCCCAGGGTGTGCGTGCCAGGCCTGGCTCCCTCCCAAATCCAGAGGTCCCTCCTGCTTTGCTTTGTCCAGGGACCTCTGGCTCAGGTGGTGGCTGAGGACTGAGGGCCGGATCTGCGCGCGGCCAACGCTAGGTGGCACCAGACAGTCGGGCCTGCCCTGCTCCCGGGAGGCTGGGGGCGCTGGGGTGGGGGCAGAGTGGCCTGAGGTTCCCGGCCCGAGGCTGGGCAGCAGAGCCCGGCCACTCACGTGGCCCTGTTTCCTCGCCTCTTTCGCAGGACTGCTGGTCGGATGACGTGCAATAACCTAGCCCTTGCCTGGCCCCTGGAGAGGATGCGGTCCCTGTTCCCCTCCTTGCCGTGCCTTCTCTCGCTATAGGTGGGCCTGTGTGCGCTGGTGAGTTGCTCCTCTGGTAGCCCGTCTGGAAGGATCTTCGAAGGTTGCCAGCTCAGGGCAGGTCTTAGAGGGCTGTCCATCGGCAAGAAAATCTGTGTGTGTGTGTGTGTGTGTGTGTGTGTGTGTGTGTTTTAACAGGAAATTTATCAGAATAGCCCAAGAACGCATTTTCTCTACACTTATGTGATGGGAAAGGAGAGTCATGGTGGGGACCCTGAGACTCTCCACAGTCCCCAGTCCGAAAGGATTCCACTTTCTTCCGTGTTATTTTCACGTATAGTGCCTTAAATATTTTATAACAATTTTGAAGCAGAGACCCATCACTGAGGTTGACTACTATTGGTGGCCTTCCCTGATGCAGAATGTCACGGGAAACCCAACAGGCAACAAGCATTTTGAGGGAAGGTGTCATCTTGCAAGTCTGACCACTTAACATACTCCCTTTTGTGAAGCTTGAGTTAATCTTTGCAAAATGGTATTTCCTGTACTACTGGTCCCCTCTCTCCCTCCCCATTTTATCTGAAACAATTTCTTCAACTAACAGTTATTTGCCAATCTCTCGGTAAAAATGTTCTAGCACCCTCCCCACACACACACCTAAAACCTCCAATAAATAGTAGGAAACCGTCCATACTCCTAGGAACCACCCCATCTAACAGGGAGAGAGGGAGATATGGGAATAATGCCCAAAAGGTGAGCTTGGGATTTTACGGAAACATGTTTAGGGGACCCATAAAGGAGAAACTCATTACTTTTTAAACTTTGTATTACAAAAAAAAATTACAAATAGAAACAAAAGTAAAAGGAAGAGTTAAGTGAATCCCGTCTACCTGCCACCTGACTTACAGAATTGCCAATCTTACCTCATCTTTGCCTCACCAACCATAAAATTGCACTCACTCCAAATGTACAACTGAATGATTTTTAGTAAATATATATACACACTTGTGCAACCATCAACCCCATGCAATGTTAGAATATTTCCAGTATCTCCAAAATTTTCATGGTGACTCTTTGCCACCAGTTCCTGCTCTCCTCTCTAGACTTAGGCAACCATCAATCTCCCCATCTCTGTTGATTTGCCATTCCTGGACATTGCAGATAGTAGAAATACAGAATATGTGGTCCTTTGTTTCTGGCTGCTTTCCCTGAGTATCATGTTTTCAAGGTTTATCCGTGTCGTGATATGGATCAGAGCTTCATTCCTCTTTACTACGGAATGATGTTCCATTGTATGAAGAGACCACGTGTTCTTTACTTATACCACATAAGTATTTATCTGTTATTAGTTGCTGGCACATTGGGGTTATTTTCACTTTTTGGCTGTTAGGACTAACGCACTGGACGTCCATATTCGAGTCATTGTTGGGACGTTTGTTTGCCCGGGTCTTTGGTAGGGATCTAAGACGGGAATTACCAGATGTTATGGTAAATGTAACATTATAAGGTTCTTATGCCAAGCTTTTGCTTTTCGGACATACCACTTTAAATTCCCATCAGTGACGAATAAAGATTCCAGTGTCTCAGCACCCTTGCCAACACTTGTCATTTCTTTTTGATTTGAGCCATTCTGGTGGGTGTCGAGGAGCCTCTAGTTGTGGTTTTAACTTACACGTTCCTAATGAATGATAACATGGAACATCTTTTTGTGTGCTTATTGGCCATTGGTACGTCTTTGTGGAAATGTCCATTCAAACCTGTTGTCCAGTTTTAAAATAAACTTTTTACTTAGTTACAGATTTACAGAAAAACTGGGAGGAGAATGCAGACCCTTTGCATCCCTCACACCCAATTTCTCCTGCTGATACCACCTGATGCGAGCCATGGACATTTGTCACAATTCCCTAAAGTCCACACTTTCTTCAGATTTCCTTTTTTGGGTCTTTACTTAATGCCCTTTTTCTGTGCCAGGGTCCCATCCAGGACAGCACATAACATTTAGTTGTGTCACCTTGGGCTCACCCTGACCGTGACAAGTTTCTCAGACTTTTCTTTCTTTGTTGTCGTTGTTGTTTTTTACCTTGACCTTTGATAACCTTAGTAGTTTTAAGGGAGACTGATCAGGTGTTCTGCAGAACGTCCCTTAATCAGGATTTGCCGCTGGTTCTTCTCGTGATTAAAATGGAGTTAGAGGTTTTTGCGAGGAAGGCTTCAGAGGTAAAGTGCCTGCACTGGGTTAGCTTGGGTTGCCCTATGAATACTACAGGCCAGGCAGTGTCACCAACAGAAATTTATTCTCTCCCAGTTTTGGAGGCTGGGAGTCCAATGTCAAGATGCCTGCCGGCAGGGCTGGTTTTCCCTGAGGCCTCTCTCCTTGGCTTACAGATGACCCTCTTCTCCCTGTGTCCTCACATGGTTCTCGCTCCACCTCCTAACCTCCTCTTCCTAGGAGGACCTCTGTTCTGGCGGGTTAGGGCCCACCCTCCATGATCTCAGGTAACATTAATGACCTATTTTTTTTAAGATTATTTATTTCTTTATTTGACAGACAGAGATCACAAGTAGGCAGAGAGGCAGGCAGAGAGAGAGGGGGGAAGTAGGCTTCCTGCTGAGCAGAGAGCCTGATGTGGGGCTCCATCCCAGGACCCTGGGATCATGACCTGAGCCGAAGGCAGAGGCTTTAACCAACTCTGAGCTACCCAGGCGCCCCATTAACGACCTCTTTAAAGATCCTATCTCCAAATACAGTCACATTCTAAGGTGCTGGGAGTTAGGACTTCAACATATAAACTTGGGGGGTGGGGGTGGGGGTGGGGGACACAGTCCAGCCCCTAACAGTGTCATTCTCATCCTACCCAGAGTCTGTGCTATCAACATGACTTATCACTGTGGTTGCTGACCTCAGTCACCAGGCTGAGGTGTGTTTGCTGGGTTTCTCCACTGTAAGGTTATCCTTTTCTTTCCTATTCCCATACTGTGCTCTTTGGAGAGAAGTCACGATGTGCCACCCACATCATGGGTTTCATCCCATGGTAGGGGTTATGTTACTATATTATACTCTGTACACCTCTTAGAAGAAATATAGGGGTAAATCTTTGCGACCTTGGTTTTGGCAATGGAATTTTAGATATAACACTAAGGATATAACACTAAACACCAGCAACAAAAGAGCAAATAGATAAATTGGGCCTCATCAAAATGAAAAACTTCTGGGTATCAAGGGACATCAAGAAAGTGAAGACAACGTATAGAGTAGAAGATATTTGCAAATTACGGATCTGATAAGGGTCTAGTGTCCTGATTATATAAAGAATGCTTACAACTTAACAATGACAAGCTTTTACAATCTATTGTACAATCTCTTTTACAAGCTTTTACACATCAATGCTGTACGGAAGAACCTTATAGAGAAGATACTTTGCACATTTGAACACATCTATAGAATCAACTCCCAGAAGGGCGTGTGCTTTTCTCCTTTTGACAGCTGTTGCCAAACTGCCTTTTGTGGAGGGCACATCCATTTGGATTCCTCTAGGATGTTTGGTTTTTTTTTTCCCAAACCCACTCTGACATATGCCAACACTGATGAGAATGTTCATTCCAGCGTTATTCATAATAACTCCAAACTGGAAACAACCCAGTGTCCCGCCACACGAGAGTGGAGAGACACAGCATGTTCTCGTCATACCACGGAACCCGACAGGACAATGAAAAAGAACGAAGTTCTGCTACCTGCAACGCGGAGAAATCTCACGGGAGTGTCAAGGAGTGAAAGAAGCCAGACACAAAATAGTACTTACTGTAGGACTCCTGGGAGGTGGCTCAGTCGTGGAGCAGAAGGAAGAAGCCATCTATGATGACAGAGGTCCATGTAGCGGTTAGCCTTCGATGGTGGGGCACCGACCACAATGTCACAGGAGAGTCTCCCCAGGCTCAGAGGGTCCTAAACTTGGAGCTGCGTGATTGTGACGTAGGTGTGTAATACATAAAAACTCATTGGGGGGCACCTGGGTGGTGCAGTGGGTTAAGGCCTCTGCCTTTGGCTCAGGTCGTGATCTCAGGGTCGTGGGATCGAGCCCCGCATTGGGCTCTCCGCTCGGTGGGGAGCCTGCTTCCTCCTCTCTCTGCCTGCTTGTGATCTCTGTTGAATAAATAAATAAAATCTTAAAAAAAAAAAACCAACTCATTGGACTGCGTGTGTTTCACTGATGTAAGTTATATCTCAATAAAAAGTAAAAAGGTTAAAAAAAAAAAGCCAGCCCTGCTGGGCTACCCACATGGACATGGCAGCAGGCAAGCTCCTTAGCCACGAAGAGTCACACAGCAGACCCTGTGTCTCTTTTGTCCCGTCTTGAACAAGTTGTGGGTTGCAGGTGTAAAGACGGGGTGCCTAGCAGTGGAGGCAGCCTCTAGGATTCCTCCGGTGCCCAAAGTTGCCCCAGGGCAGGACACTGTCTTACTGCACCCTTCCCAACTCCATCCCTGGCTAGAACATTCTCTGCACCAGCTGTTGGGCATCTGCCCAGCTATTTATAGCCTTGGGACTCTGCATGAAAAGGGCCTCATGCAACAGCTCCTTTCTCCTACCATGGACCCTGCTCCTGAGCCCTCTCTCCCCACCCACCCCAGGCTTTAAGGTTTCTGGAACATTCCAGGACCCACTACTAGGCTACATGTTGCTATAGCAAGGGGTCTCTCCTGCAGTGCCCATTCCTTAACTGCCTGCCCTGTCCTGTCGAGGTTCCCAGTTCTGAGCCCAACCCCCTCCAGGACAGCTTGGAAAGGGGCTGAACTCTCACTCCTTATCTCCACCCCTTCTTCTGGTGGGGCCCAGTGGGTGACGTCCATCAGGAGCCTTGAATCTTCTCTCCAAGCCCTGTTTGGCCCCAGGTTAATCTTGTTCCTCAGTTTGGAAAATTAGGATGCTCCCACCCCCCACCAGATCAGAAGGATGGTTGGCTGCCCACCTGGCCACAGCAGTGGAGGAAACGAAAGGAATCAAACCCCTGTGCTTTCCATTGTTCAGCTTAAAACTCCACAGGGAAGGGGTGCCTGGGGCGCTCAGTCAGTTAAGCTTCTGCCTTGGCTCAGGTCAGGATCCCAGGGTCCTCGGATGGAAACCCGTGTCAGGCTCCCTGCTCAGAAGGGAGTCTGCTTCTCCCTTTGCTGCCTCCTGCCTCTTTGTGCTCTGTCTCTCCTTCCTCTCTCTCTCAAATAAGTCGATAAAATCTTAAACAAAAAAACAAAACAACTCCACAGGGGAGCCCCCTCCCCTTCGGCCTTACCAGGAGGGGACAGGACCCTTAACCACGCAGGAGAGGTGATCTAGAAATGCATTTGAAAATCCAAATGCATTTTAAACGTAGTAAAGACATTTGCCTGCCTCTTTTTCCTTCCCTCTCTTCTCTTTCCTTTATTCTCTCTTTCCTTCCTCCCTCTGTGCAGTGGAGGATCCTCTCCCCTTGGGGAGGAAGGCTGGGTAAGCCAGACTTCACAGACTACCCTGGGCTGGCGTAAGGCCTGAGGCCCCTGTTCCCTGCGGGGCAGACAGTCTGAGGAAGCTGACAGCCCCGGGGGGTGGGATCACCGCACCTGTAAGGGCTGAGAGGTGGGACAAGGGGGCAAGCAGTCTGCTCAGGAGCAGAGGGATTTCCCTTGGCCACTCCCAGTCAGCTTCTCCTGCTGAGGGCTGCATGCCTCGGACCTATGAGAATCCGCCCTCGGGCCCTGCAGAGCGGGGAAGGGGGGTGCCAGGAGCTACTCACAGAAAAACAAAGCAGAGTAAGTTTTCGCCCTCTGAGCCCGTGGCTGCCTGCCAACTTCTCCTTCACATATGAACATTCCTGTTTTCGTTCTGGCAGTTTTTGTCAGGTTATTGCAAATGGAAGGGTGAGCAGACTGAAACGGAATGACATTTCCTGAGCTGGAAGGACGGCTTCTAAATCTAGTTCTCGAGAGCTCGGCAATGCATGTGTGCTTTTCGGGGGCGCTCTCCTCCGTGGGGTTGTGAATCCGAGTCGGAGCCGGCCTCATTTTACCAGCCGGTCTCCGGTCTCGAGGCAGTCACGCTCCCCTGTGAGCGGAGGAAGAAGACATATGACCCGTATAAGACGAGGACCGATGTCAGCCACCACTGGAAACACGTGCGAGACCGGTGGGCACTCGAACCACAAGATAACCGAGGACTCTACACTGGCATCACATTTTTATGTTCCTATAAACTTATGAAAACCTTGAAATTAAAATGATTACCTCACGACATACCAGAGTCACTAATTTAATCGAAAAACAAAACCAAATTCTTCCAGAAAAATGGATACATTAAAACTAATACTGCTTAAAAATAGAAAATGAGGGGCGCCTGGGTGGCTCAGAGGTTAAAGCCTCTGCCTTCGGCTCAGGTCATGGTCCCAGGGTCCTGGGATTGAGCCCCGCATCGCATCATCATCATCATCATCATCATCATCATCATTATCGGGCTCTCTGCTCAGCAGGAAGCCTGCTTCCCCGCCCCCCTCTCTCTCTGCCTGCCTCTCTGCCTACTTGTGATCTCTATCAAATAAATAAATAAAATCTTAAAAATAAAATAGAAAATGATATCCCAAAGTTTTAGCATTTGCTCCCAGATCCCTTTGGCTGTAAGAATTTGTTAGACAAGGTCCTTTCTTGTTTTCTTCCTTTCTTTTTTAAAGATTTTATTCATTTATTTGACAGAGAGAGAACAAAGCAGGCAGAGGGAGAGAGAAGCAGAGTCCCCACTGAGCAAAGAGCCCAATGTGGGGCTCGATTCCGGACCCGGGATCATGACCTGAGCAGAAGGCAGAGGCTTAACCCACTGAGCCACCCAGGCACTTCTTGCGAATGTTACAGGCTTGGTGTGCTGGCTGCATCCGGTGGTCTCTCAGGTGCAAATGGGCGGGGAACCATGGACTCCAACCTCAAGGGGAAGGTCTTTGGGGCCAACTTGGATGACCGAATCAATCTCAGGAGAGCCAGTGGGCTGGAAAGGAGTTCCTTTCTGGGTATGATTCGATTTAAAGAAATGCTTTCTTATTTTCCCACAAACTCGCAACTGGAAAAAAGGTGAACAATGTTTCCTTCATGGACAGGGAAAAAAAAAGTTGCCACAGGGCTTTTGTTAACAAGCACATGGGAAGATTTCTCTTTACCGCCTTTGCATATCACTAAGTGCCTAGGAGAGCAAGCCTATTCTCTTTCCAGCTAGCTGGGCTGAATTTTAAAACAAAAATGAAAAGAAGCCCGGTCTCCTCCCTGAGGGAGCACAGCTACTCTTGGTATCGTGTTTGCTAACCAGCATCACACACCTGTTCACCAGCCGGCTTCACACACCTGTTTACCCAACACCAGCTAAAAACAGTCAGACTCAGAGCTGAGAAGTACACACCTAACAGTCTGCACAGGGAAGCTGACCCAACCACACTTGGAAAGAGCTTTCTATGATTCCGGGCGCCTCAGCTTGTCGGCTTGTTTCCAGCCTATTCTTACAACCCAGGGAATTGGCAGTCACACTTCCAAGTGAAAAGATTAGGAAACTGGGCCAGTGAATAAATGCTTACTTTGGATCTGTACTATTGATTTAAAAAAAAAAAATCACTGGAAAAAATGAGCCCTTTTCTTCCATTTTTGCTCAAAGCAGTCTAAAGAAAAGTTTTGGTTCACTCCTGTCTGTGAGCTCAGCTCAGTGTCCAACAAACTCCGGAGAAGTCACAGAGAAAGCTCGCACCAGACATGCCGTGGTGTGTCCTCTCTGTGATTTGGAGAGGGGTCACCTGCCCCTCGGAGTGAGGAGAGAGACTCCCAGGGAGGACACGTTTCTTAGCTCTCTTTCTCTACGTGCCTGTCTGCACACATTCCTGCCCGAAGAGAGGGGCTAATGAACCCGCTAATCCCGACATTGGCATTTGAGGCCCTGGGAACTTGCAGCCACACTGTGTGTTCCTGCCACGTGGACTCAGCTGGGGAGCACTGGCGGCAGCCCGGCCCCTGCAGGCAGGCTGGAAGGGGGCCTGCAGCACCTCCTCCCCGCTTCCACCCCCTCGGCCTGCGTGGTGCGTGCACACACGCGGGTGAGCTCTGCGAGTCCGTGTTGCGTTAAAGAGAAATTTCAGGATTCCTGCAGATAAGTTCACTTTCTGATGGATAATTTCTATGAAGCACGTTTTCTGTTTGAAATTGTGCCAAGCCCAGAATAAACAAACAACAAAACAGAGTTAATTATACTATATTTTGAATTATTTTCCCAGCCTTCTCCATGTCTAGTGTGAAGTTTTCTCTAATACAGGACAACAGTTGAGTATACAACAGATTACAAGGTCTGTAGGAATGAATTAAAGATAATGTGCTTCTATCTATTTACAAATATAGCTTGATATCTCATAGATACAATTCTTCCTGGTTTGGGTGGTTGACAAAGCATAAGCAGTTTCTTAGGTATCTAGTTCTTATTTACAGTTAGGCTCCTTCCCTTTAACTGAAAACAGTCTTTGAGTTCCCCTCTCATCAGTGCTTTTGTCTGTCAGAAGAGAGAAGAAGGGAGGGAATGTGTTCAGATGGGACGAAAGAAAGAGCCACAAGCAGTTTCTAGAAAATTGGATTTAAAAAGAAAGCTATCCATGCTTTTCGAACGGAAAGATTATTAGAATCTGGGATTTCTTTCTGCATTTCAAGACAAGCAAGAAGCAAAGCCCATGCGCACGAGGCTCTCCGTCAGCACGTGTGGAAGAAGGCCGGGTTTTGGGTGGACGTATGACCACCCACAGGTCAAAAGGCTGCTTGAACAAACCCCTGTCACCCCTCCACAGTGACTCACCACCATGAATGGGGAGCTTATGCCCAGGGAACCGGTCAGGACAAAGCTGGAAGGGGCGATGTTGGCGTATGGGGTTCCATTAGGACCTGTGTGCCTCACAGAACTGGTTTTGGTGTTAAGGACCACTGCATGGACTGAGACGGGTGGAAGCTGATTTTAGTAACTGGATCATCTCAGGGACGGCTCATCCTAAAATGCTGTCCATTACAGGTCGTGAAATTGACACAGGATTTCCAAGAGAATGTTAAGGCTTCGGGTTTTTCACTGGATGCTCATCCTTGTGTTGTGACTGGTGCTTTGTTGGATGCTGTAGCGTGAAGAGGGTGCACCTGGACGCCCTGCCTGGTGCACCCTGATGGCTTATGGCACACCTGCAGCTGTGGCACTTAAGGGTCGAAGAGGTGGCAAAGGGCTGTGTGGGATCCAAGACCTGCTGCACCGGGTCACAGACGCTGGTGAACTGCTCTTTATTGACATCCATTTCTCTGGGTGTCCCCGGATGGTCCTCTGTTCTGTCCCTGACCTCCCCCAAGTCCAAGGACAGCTTTGGGGATCCCAGGATACTGGGGTTTGGTGGGGGGTCTCTGAGAGTCAGGATTGCTGCTGCCCAGGATGGCCCTGGAATATCCACTTTGTGAGCTTAGTTTAGACTCGCAATTCCCAGCTCGCTGTTCTGGCAGCTTCTTGGAGCTAAAACCAGAAGGGTCTTGCAGATTATTTCCTGAAGAGTGGTGGGTGCCACAGGCTTCGCCTAGGACCTTGTGACAGCTTATGCGAGGGGCTTGGAGCATTGGAAGGTGGGCCAGTGTGTGAGGTACTGATGTTGGGGGGGGCGGAGTGTGACAAGCACGACATGAAGGACGCCAGAGTTCACCAAGGAGACAAGGAGGCAGCAGGAGGCTTGGTGCAGTGTAGGTGCTTGGAGATTGTCTTCTTGCATGGCAGAGGAACTAGGGGAAGGGTGGCCATTCTGTTCCTCACTGCCCAACTGTCTGAGGGCACATGAGACATTCACACTGGCCTGGCTGTGCTCCTGCTAGAAGACATTGAAGGGGCTGCTGCTGTGGGCACTGATGACAGAGGGAGGTGGTGGCAGGAGCCACCAGTTGGGAACGCAGGCAGACTCTTTGGGAATTCGAGTAACGATCAGATAGTGGGTTCACTAGAACACGTTAGGTTTGCTCTAGCAGCACACAGATCTGTGCCTCCTGTCATTCTGCCGACAAAGTGGGCAGCTGAAGGAGGAGATGAGGAAGTTTGGAGAGGAGATACTGAAAGCGTTGAGCTGACCCCTTGTTTTGGCTGCACAAGAAACGTGACTGGAAGAATTTGGATCATGGTGTGATTGGTGCAATCAATTCACTTCGTCTCATTAGAAATATTTAGGGATAAGGATGCTTTTATCCTAAATTATCTGGATGACTGCTTCAAATCTCCCCCCCCCCACCAACATACATAGTTTTATCTTATCTTGTTAGGTTTAAATTGAACTAATTTCTTGGAAGTTCATGTAAATTACATTTTTCAATATTAAAAACAAACAAATCCAAATGCTCCCCAGGTATCATGGTAGATTAAAGTACTTTAGAAATCTATGGAAATCCTTGACTGAAATTCTTAAGAAAGTACAACACAACATGCAATTAATAATAGAAACAGGAGATCGGGGTAATATTCAGCCATATTCTTCTGTGTTAAATGAAAATTCCAAACATATCTGTGATGCCTCAGAAGCCTTCTCTTGAGGAGGAAGAGGTAACATTCTGGCAAACCAAAATTACCAAGAAAAGTTCCACCAACCCAGCACATAATAAGACTTGCCGCTAAAAATTAAACTACTGGCAAATAGTCAACAAAGTCCACTTTTTACCCAGGAGCCCCAAATTGGAGGAAATTGCAATTACATTCTATGATACTTCAAGTTAAACAGCCAAGTTATATTTTTCTTTCCCTCTAATAGTTCCCTGAAACACTAGAGATGTACAGATATATGATAAAGGTGTTTTTTAGATGACCTAACATTATACATATAAAGAATCTATTAGTGTGAGTACAGTTGTGGGGGGGTGCTGATTTTGTGTTAAAGGTACGCAATCTGTTTCTGTTCCATTCGCAGGAAGGACAGGACAGCAACATAACCTGCGCTTTCTATGGATCTTTCCGAAGGCACTGACGAGTTGCAAACTTTGCATTCCTCTGGCGCTCTTGGTTAAGCACACGGACACCAGTCCATGCGGTCACCGGAATAATTTCGAAACGTCTCCATTCTAGGCGCACACTAGGTAATAGCTTAAATACTCCACATTTAATTCAAGTAGCCAGTCTTACAAAAGGAAGGGGAGAGGGAGAGAAGGAAAGATTTATTTTACCTTGTTGGGCACTTGGGGACCTGGTGTCTAATTTCACCATTTAATTGCATGATGACCTACTCCACCACCTGGATTCTTTGTTCTTTCCTGGCAAGGAAGGGGGTGGCCATGACAGGCAGCCACATGGATTTGGCAGCTCGCTCCGGGTTCCAGCTCTGCAGCCAGGAACTGAGGGCAGCAACCGGCTGGTCTGCGGCAAACCCCTCGGCTCTGCACTGCTATCTGTTGTATAGAAAAAACACCTCTGCCTACCCACATAGGTGAGGCATCCTGAAGACCAAAGGAGTCCCCTGTGTTTTGAGTTCCTTCGTGGAAAGCTGTAACGGGAAACTGCTTGATGGGCACAGACATGTTTGCCTCGGTGAGAACTGAATGTAGCAGCCAAAGGGTTAGTTTCTTTCAATCAACAAAATAACAGCTCACTGTGTTGTTGCAGGGTTATCTGTATTCCTGAAGTTAGACAGTGAGGACGGCCTATGGCATGGAACTGAAACCTACTTGGGAGGTCAAAGAGGGCAGTGGAAGGGGGTGGGAAGCAGGTAGAGTGGAGGCACCTGTGTCCTTGGAGAGGCATGGCTGTCCATGAGGTGGGGCTGGCTGGTCATTGGTGGGAGGCCTCCCAAGAGGCCAGTGCTGGAGACCCAAGAGGCTGGAAGCCAGGGAGAACATGAATGGAGATCTTCCCAAGGAAGGGCGCAGTGAGCTGTGAGGTTGGCCTTGGGCACAGGGTGTCACAAGGGAGTCAGTCCCGCAAGTGTGCAGGTGTGCAGCTCTTCCCTTTCCCATTCTGCTTCCTTTTCCCGGGATCATGTGGACAAATCCAAACAATCCCTCCTTTCAGACACCATTCGCTGGCCTTCCAACCTATGTGGCAAGAATTTTCTTTGCTGAGAAGGGCAAGGAATTCAGAGAAAGACGAAGACGAGAGAGAGCAATTTGTCTGGAAGACTGTCCCCTGCCAGAAGCCACTGCCTTGCCTGGTGACAGGGCCCAGGGCAGAGATGGGATGGGCAGAGACCTCTGGTCCCCTCCTTCCTCCCAGGCACTTCTCTCAGGGTGGTGCTATTTCAGAAAGGCTCCCTCCAGCCAAATCAGTCCAAGCCAGCGCCTTGTTCTGAGACCCTCCTGCTAGGGCCCCACCTGCCGTCTGGAGAGGATGGTTTTAAAAATAAAACAGATGATTTCATGGGTTGTACTTGGAGTAGCTGCTTTCCCCGTGAGGGACCGATACGATATGGGTGCAAGCTGTTTTCTCTGCTTCTCACGCATTGCTCTTTCTTCAAAGTCAGAACACTCCTTCAGACCATGAGTACAAAAATCATCTCTTTGTTTCTGGATCACACTGAGAACCCACTGCGTAAGAACGTCAGCAAGGAGAGGCTGTCGTGTGCCAGCCCAGCTACCTGGAAGTGCCCTTCCATTTACCGAAGAATCCGCGGCGGGAAAACAACAGGTGAAGTGTCTCTGATCACGGCTGTTACTGGAATATACTCCAGCCTCGCAGCAACCTGAACAGTCCAAAGAAAGGGACGTTTGGCATTTTTTGGCACATCGTTGTTGCTCAGCAAATACTGGCCGAGTGTTCCTTATCTGTTGGGAAGACTCTAACTTTGTGAAACTGTAAAGTCCTTTGAGTGGCTCCTTGCATATAGAGAATTCAAACGTAATACACAAAAATATCATTTGCTTGGGAATGCATATGCAAACAAACCAGCATTAATATGGTGAGACAAATTTCCAATAGAGTCCGGAAATGCCTGGAAACCCCACCTGCAGAGAGTTATAACAGAAAAATCAGCATTCCTTAGTCGTTGCAGATTGGGGGCACCTTATTTGAATCTGGGGACTCCTGAAATTGTATGCAACATTAAGATGGTTTATTTGTGTGTGTGTGTGTGTGTGTGTGCGCGTGTTTGTTTTCTGGAGAAAAGAGACACAACTGTCATCAAATTATCAAAGGAGACACAACTGTCATCAAATTATCAAAGGCTCTGTGAGTCAACAAAGGTTAAGATCACGGTTTTCAATGACTGAGACTTCAGGAGGCGCTTGGCTCTTGATACACAACCACTTAATTTGCTTCTCCTTCTGGCGTCCAGGCCCAACAGGAACAGGGAGAATGTCCCAAACTTACGTTACTCTAATATGTAGTGACAACTCTTTGGAGTCATGTAGTTAAAAATAACAATTTTCATGTAGGAACTATATAAAAATAGACACTTGGGGAGATTTTTAATTTACATGTATAGGGTGTGCAAGTGTGTACTTTTCTTAATCGCTCCCTCTTACCTATCTCTTCCCCACTTAGCTTCCTTTACCTGGCACTTGGGATCTATTCCAGGTGGCCACAAGGAGATTCCCCACAGAAGAGAAAAGTAACCACATGCAAGAGAGAAATCACAAAAGCTAAGTTTTGAGTCTTACTGCAAAAATCTTTCGTGACTGCCAAGTCTTCAAAAGTCCCCGGGGTACCCCTTCTAGCAGAGACCCACATTCTCGCATGACCTTCAGTGCAGCACAGACCATGACTCCCTAACCTCCACAAAGGTTCCTAGGGTGTGGGAGGGAAGGACACCCACATCAACCAGTAGTGCCCTCATACGCACCAGGTTCCAGCAGAGAACAACCTAGAAGCTTGATCCCTCTTTAGGGGATGAACAAGGACTGGGGGACCATATCTTCACCTCCCTCTGCTGAGTCTTCAAGAGGGTCCTGTGCTCCGAAGTTGCTGACAAATACTGCAGTCACCAGGAAAGACTTCACTGGGGAGAAGGCTCTACACCCCAACAGATCTACAGTTTTGCTTCGGATCTGGAGGTGTTGTGAATGCCCGAGATGTGTACAAATGGCATGTATTGTTTCTGGGAAGAGGCTCTATGACTTTAAATGGATTCTGAGATGGGTGTGTGACTTCCCCTGATGTGGACACCCCCTAGGAACTTTGCGAGGACAGGCTGTGTAGCTGTGTCCTTTCAGAAAACCACCTTCATTTTCTTGGTCAATTCCTTCCCCTAAGATCTTGCAGGAAAAACTATTCAGAAGCCTAATAAAATAGGGATATCGTTGCAAGCCAAACTTGTCCTGCGACCTGCTTTTTATTTTTGTTAAAGTTCCATATAAAAATAAAATTTTCAACCGAAGTTAACTGTAGCAAATATGTCCATTAGACAAAAAGAAACCACATACATAAATAGGATTTTTTTTTTAGTCGTCTTGATTTTAAAGTCATAATGTGAAAAAAAGGCAAATCTTCTTATTTCCAGCCACAAATCGCAGGGAATAAGGAATGCCCTAATTTCTGAAGTGCTAACTGATCTTTTCAACGAGGAAATACCAGGCATCAAATATTTAGATTTTAGAATATTTTAATATCCATTTCTTGAGTGGATGCATTCTGAAATAATTAGACTTAACAGTTTAAAAAGAGCAGAGTGAAGAAAAAAATGGAAAATGCAAACAGTTGGTTCTCGTTAATTTAATTTCAGGTTCTAGGCATGATTTTCTGAAACAACCAGCCAAAAAACGCTTACCTCAAAAATCTAGAAACGCAGACGCAGACAGATCTTTGGAAACTACACATTATTACAGTCCACGTGGCGGGAAGCACATGGCCCTCTGGCTCTCAGTGTCGTGTGCAAATGCGCAGGTGCTGCCTTCGAGAGCAGTCAGTGTTAATGGAGTCGCGTGCAGGTGTTGCATAATCAGTGTGACTCTTCAAGCTACTTAAGGGCTTCATAACTGATGCTCTACATTTGTTTGCACTGGATAAAATTAGGTGTGCTTGTTTATATACATATACATATACATATATGTGTATATATATGTGTGTATAATTCAATCTGACTTGGGGCCAAGAAGAAAACAGCAATTGCAACTCAAAGCGACTATTTACACACATTCAGTTCTGAAGTATTGCTTCCTGACCTAAGTTTGTAAGAGGTATTGCCTCTGTGAAGAGCACGTCCATCGTACTGCTAGCACTTGAACCACCGCTCAGGGGCCTGTTCTCAGGGACTCTGTCCAGGGCCATCGGAGCTGGAGGCACGGCATTTCCGCTGCAAAGATTCTGTGGTCCTGCGCTGAGGTATGCTTTGGGGCATGGAACTGGGAAGGACCCAAGCAGCCTAGTGGCTCAGCAAGAACATCTGCACTGGTGATTTAGGAAGGCTTGGGGTGTTGTTGTTGTTGTTTTTAAAGACAATTTGGAATTCTGGGTGAGCCAACCATCAAAGGCTCCGATGTGCACACTGCTGGACCAGATCACCAGACGTTCAGACCCTCTCCCTGAGGTCCGTGGCTTCCCAGAGTCAGGAATCACAAACACCTTTGCAGGAAGGGAAGGGAAAAGAGAATGTGCAGGGGAGGAAGCATGTGCGGAGAAGAACCTTGTGGAAGAGCAGAGACACAGGCGGCCCGTCGGCAACCGCCTGGCCCCTTCACCGCAGAGCTACAGAGCCCGAGGGCAGAGGGCAGAAGGAGAGCCCCATACTCCAGTACATGCCTTAACACTGATGGGAGAAGCGCCTAACACGCCCACAGTCCCTATGGACAAGGACGGTGTTGGGTAGTGTTTTAAAATAAAAATAAAAACTCTGCGGTATCTTAGAAGAATACATTCTTTAGAAGCAAGAGGTATTGTCACACCATCCTTCCTCCAGCATTGGAAGACCAACAAACTGACAGTAAAGCCTGAAGGAAGATCTTAGTTACTGAGAATGCCTCAACTCCCTGGGACGTCAAGATCCTGGCTATGGATGCATTGTTGGGAGGCCACTCCACGTGTGTTCCCCCGCCCCGGGCAGCTGGCCCATCAGAATCCATATTTCCTGATGCCAGAAATGGCAGATTCTAGATGAATTTGGGGAGGGGGCAGATTGATAATGC
>ML102786.1:2665-16587 GCA_003697995.1 Taxidea taxus jeffersonii | reverse complement strand
TTTTTTAATTAAGGCAAATTTATATTCCATATGGTGACTTCTAGTTCTGTTCTTCCTCCTGTACCTTTTAGAAACTCTTTGAAATTTATGGCCCTAAGGTACCATAAATTTCAATTTGAGAAGAGGTCTTTTAGAGAGGTATTAAGATCTAATAGAAAAAGAGCTTTGGAGCAAACCTAAGCTTGAATTTCAGCTCCGTATTTAATACCTGTTTAGGTGAAGCTGTTTTCTAGTCTATAAAATGAGGATAATAATAGTTATTTCATGTTATATATAAGATGATATGATGGCTGTGGTACCTAGTAGTCATTCTATAAAAGTAAATTCCCTTCTGTCCTTATTTTTTGTTAAATCTTCAAATTGATACTGAGATTTACCATGATGTTGAATGCAGGATGCAGGTTTTTAAATTTCATTTCCTTTCAAAAATTAGTTTTCAGCTTTGTGCACTAGCAGTATTGTAGCTAATGGGGTGTATCTGAGTCACAATTACTGCTAATTGAAAAATTAGTTTCAAAAAAAATTAGTTTCAATAATGATAGCTTAACTAAAGAATTCTGCTTTTGGCATAATAGTGTAGTTATTTTTGTTTTAGCATCGTAAGACGTTCTAAAAATATTTTACACATGTGTAAAAGTTTTAAAATAATTGTAGGAGGGTGCAAATATTCAGCTTTTGCAGGTAGAATTTTTTTATACTCTCCATTTCTCTGGGCTGTACCATATCAGTTCACTAGTAGAGCTAGGGGAAAAGTTAATAAATTGATTTTAATGCAGTGCAATTTTTATGCAAATCATTGTCACCTGTATAATTGTCATCAAGTAGATTTTAAATTGTATACTACATCCTGATCCCAAGCAAATTTGAAGAGGCTTACTATGCTTTTAACAGCTATCTCCTTTATTCAGGGCTATCTTTGTTTCAGATGCAATTTTTCAAGATTTTGCATAAGGTGTATTTCTGATAATCTTTTTTTTTCCCCCTAGCACTCAGGATGAATATAATTCAGATTGTTCGTGACCACTGGGTACATATATTTGTGCCTGTGGGATTTGTCCTTGGATGTTATCTAGACAGAAGGAATGATGAAACGCTGACTGCCTTCCGGAACAAGAGTTTGTTGTTTAAAAGGTTAGTTTGTACGCTTCTTTTAAATGAACAATTAATGAGCTCTTGGAAATAATTTTTTAATATCATATATGCCAAAAATAAATAGAAGGGTGAGTTGTCGTGTCCGTCCATCCGTGTGTCCCGTCTGTGTCCCCACCCCCGCCGCCAAGTAATGTTAACATTACAATACTCTGTTTAATCCTTTTACAAAACTGTATGATTACCTTTGGCCGGCCAACAAGTCTTCAGTTTATGAACAGCCTATTTCAAATGTTTGAAGAATTTTTTTTTTGTCATTCAGGATACACTGTAATTTAGAAACAATGTTATAAACCAGCTCACCAAAACCTTTAATAAAGCTTTCATATATTATCATATATTATCTTACTTAAGCCAGAATGTAGCTGAAATCTATGGTACTAATAGCGGCTTGGTGCCATATTCCCAGCAATATTGCTGGAGAGCTTTAGGTGTGGTGGCTGAGTGATCAGAAGGCAGCTGGCAGCTCCTGGTCCCATGTTGTGTCTCTGGAGATGGCTCTTTTGGCAGCAGAGTGAGTTAACATGTCTGCCACTGGGTATGCAGCTAAGTGGGAAGAAGCTCAAAGAACCAGAGGCTTGAGCAACATTCACAGTCAATGTGAAGAGGAGGTTTACAGTTAAGGATTTCAAGAAAGAGAAAATGAATTAGAAAAGGTTTAGAAAACCTCAAATGAACCCACTGAGAGGATAATAGCTTTCATAAAGCCTAAGAAATTACAGTTCCTTAATATGGAAAAATGAAATCGAAGGGATGGTAAAAGTTCAAAATCATGAGAGAATAGAATGAGTATGTTGAGTCTATATAAAAATTTTAATGGGTCAATTTAATAGAATATAAAATATTGAATTCTTACTCCTCTGACTCTTTACCCCCCCCATAAAAATTTAATTTATTCTTTTTCCTTTCCTTCCTTTTTAATTTCCACACAGGGAATTGAGACCCAATGAAGAAGTTACCTGGAAGTAAAGGTCGTGACTGAATTACAGAATGTTCACATTTTAAAAATTAGGAGAGAAATAAAAACACATTCATTATTTAATTTGAAGTGTGAGTCTTTCTATGCTATAGCAGTCCACGTTTTAAGTAATAGGCACACTTAAAAACAAATAATTATTGAGTATTTGACTGAGTATATTGATATTAAATTTACAGTCAGTATTTCATTTTCTTTTCCTCATTTTAGACCATAGCACTATTAAATCATATAGCCAATTTTTTTCCTCAAATATTTTTCAGAATTTTTTTTTTGAACTGTGTGCTTTAGAAGGATGATACTAGCAGAAAATTTTAGTGACCTTCGGTTTGGCAAAGATCTCTTAAATGCAACACATAAAGCATGAACTAGTTTTAAAATTTTTTGCTCTTCAAAAGACACTTATGAAAATGAAAATGCAGTCATAAACTGGGAGAAAGTATTTGCAAAATGTAATATACAGCAAAGAACTTATATCTAGAATATGTAAAGAATCCTTATAGCTTAATAAGACAACCCAGTTCTTAAAAATTATTCATTTACTTAAGTAATCTCTACACCCAACATGGAGCTCAAACTCAACCCTGAGTTCAAGAGTCAAGTGTTTATCCAACTGAGCCAATTGAGCACCCCAGCCCAATTTTTTAATTGAGCAAAAGAGTTTTGGGTTGTTTTTTTTTTTAATAGATTTTCTTTATTTGAGAAAGAGAACACAAGCAGGGGCAGTGGGAGACAGAGAAGCAGGCTCCCTGCTCTCCCAGGGTGGGGCAGGCCTGATCCCAGGACCCAGGGATCATGACCTAAGCCTAAGGTTAACCAACTGAACGACCCAGGTACCCATGAGCAGAAGATTTTAAGAGACACTTCGCAAAAAAAGATAGGATGATAACTAAAGCATATGAAAAGATTCCTAACATCAATAGTCATTAGGGAAATACAAATTTAAGCCACAATGAGATACCAGTACACACCTATTAGAATAGTTAAAATCAAAAGACTGATCCTATTCCTGGTGTAGGCAAGGGTGCAGAGCAAGTAGACCTCACAGTGCTGGCAGGAATGTAAAATGTAGCTGCCAGGAGTTGTACCACTTTGGGAATCAGTTTAGCAGTTTCAAATGAAAATAACACCTCCTGTATGACCCAGCCATCCCACTCAGGTATTCATCCAAGGTAAAGGAAAGTGTTATGTTCACACAAAGGCTTACATGAATGGTCATAGCCACTTTATTTGTAATAGCCAAAAATTAGAGCTAGCCCAGATGTACATCAAGTAGCTAAATTGTTAAATCCTTATGATGGAATACTACTCAGCATTAAAAAAGGAGTATCTATTGCTATGACATTGATGAATTTCAACTTAATTATACTGGATGAAAGAGGCCAAACAGAAAGCACACACTTCACAGTTCCATTTATATAACTAATGTTGGGCACTAAACTACAGTAACAAAGCAAACTAGTGGTTGCCTGGAGGAGCATGGTCTAGAAAGAGGTTAGAAGTAAGAATTACAAGGGGGAGGGCACTTGGGTGGCTCAGTTGGTTGATCAGCTACCTTTGGCTCAGGTCATCATGATCCCAGAGTCTTGGGATCGAGCCCCGTACGGGGTTCCCTGCTCAGTGGGGAGTCTGCTGCTCCCTCTGCTTCTCACCCCACTCGTGCTCACTCACTCAATAAATAATAAATTTTTAAGAAATCTTAAAAGAATTACAAGGGGGCATAAGGAAACTCGAGTATAGGTTGTTCATTTTCTTGCTTGTGATGGTTCCACATATGCAGACAGGTTATCTGTTGTATTCAACTACCTCTTCTCAGAAAACATTTTGTTTTAGGTAATATTGAATTTAGGAGAAGTAAAATTACAATAAAATGATAGTCCTATCACTGATAGGGTCTTTGCCAGTGCAATTAAAGATCTCAGTATGAAATCACCCTGGATTAGGGTAGGATCTAAATCCAATCATTGGTACTTAAAAGAGGAGAGGACAGAGACAAAAGGAAAAAGGCCACATGAAAACCAAAGCCAAGGTTGGAGTTCTGCAACCACAAACAAGCCAGCTAATGCCAGTGGCTTCTAGAAGTTGGAAGAAGTGAGGAAAGAATTCCTGTCACCATGGAGCATGACCCTGCTAACACCTTGGTTTCAGACTTGGGCCTCAAGAACAGCGAATAAATTTCTGTTTTTAGCCACAAAGTTTGTGATGATTTGGTGCAGCAGCATAGCAAATGAATACAATTTTTTCCCGAGAATCTAATACATTAAATATTTTAAAAATCAGGAATAAAACTGTATGAAAATTCTCGTTCCCACTCCTGTCTCCTTTTTTTTTTTTTAAGATTTTTATTTATTTATTTGTTAGAGAGAGCAAGCACAGGCAGACAGAGTGGCAGGCAGAGGCAGAGGGAGAAGCAGGCTCCCTGCCAGGCAAGGAGCCTGATGTGGGACTCCATCCCAGGACGCTGGGATCATGACCTGAGCCGAAGGCAGCTGCTTAACCAACTGAGCCTCCCAGGCGTACCCCACTCCTGTCTCCTATTGCCTACTTTTCTTCCCATCTCAAACACATACATAACCTCAGGATTTCTTGAATATTCTTCCACAGGTTTGTAATGTATACAAACAACAACAACAACAAAAAGATACGTGTTTCTGTACACACTCACCTTCTTTAAAAATAAGTCAGGAAGGACACCTGGGTGGCTCCGTCAGTTTGGCATCTGCCTTTGGCTTGGGTCAGGATCCCAGGGTCGAATCTAGCATCTGGCTCCTTGCTCATTGGGGAAACTGCTTCCTCTGTCTGCTGCTCCCCCTGCTTGTGCATGCGCTTTTTCTGTTAAATAAAATCTTTAAAAAAAAAAATAAAATAAATCAGGAAAAAATGTTTTGCATATTTTTTCACTTCATGAGACCCTGATTTGTTTCCCCAGTTAGGCCACAGTTCCTTAAGAACATGGACTGTTCCCCCAATAAGGAAATGCGGACTCTGTACCCAGGGGCATTCAGTAAAGGGTAACGAGGTAACCTTGAGCACCTGGTCCTCACTGGTACTCTCCATTTTCTTACCTCCCGCTGCCCATTCTGTTCCTCTGAGCTTGCACTCACTGATGTCCCCAGTGGTCTCCATAGCAACACAATTTAGTGGACTCTTACAAGTCTTTATGTTGCTGGACCCCTTGGCAGCAACTGACACTGATTCTTGAAACATTCCTTTCTCAGGGCTTTGGTAATGTCACACTCTCCAGCTTTTCCTCCCTTCTCCCTGGCTATTCCTTCTCCACCCTCAGGGTTCTACTCTAAATCCTCTTCAATCTTTTCCTTCAGATGATTTTATTCACTCCTGTGAATAACTGCCCATTCTACAGCAAAACCAAGCCCCTGAATCCATACTGTTTATATACAAAGAAAGAAAGACAGATAGATAACCTCCACTCATTATTTGTCTTAACATATCATAGGTATTCCCCCAAATCTTGCCCCTTCCTCTAGTATTCCCTATCTCATTGAATACTATTCCTGCCACAGTGGCTGCCTAGGGCAGAAACCCAGACAGCATCCCTAACATTTCTGAGTCCCTCACTCTCCACTCTCACCAAGTTCTGTTGAGTCTCCCCTCTTCCTAATCATCTCTCAAAATGGTCTCCTCTCCACTGCAGGTCATTACTCTAGCCCAAACACCATCATCTCTCCCAAGATTCCTTCCACAGCATCAGCTTTTTTCTGCAGCTATAGTGATCTTTATAAAATGCAGATCTGAGTGTCTCTTCATTAAAAATTTTATATAACTCCCCAACTGTCTTTAAAACATAACTTCCTTAATCTAATTTCAAGGTGCAAAATCTACTACTTTCCTACTCCTTCGGCTTCATCAAACCCCTTCCTTCACGTTACTGAACTTTCCAGTTCCCCCAACTCATGCTTCCTTTTCAGGGTCAGAACGCAGACACTTAGTAACAAGGGTCTGGATTTAGACCCCAGCCAGGGCAACTAACTGGTTGACCTTGGAGTCCCTTCTTTTCTTAATCTCCCTGTGCATCAGTGCCCTCGTGTAAAACAGGGATCATAACAACACCTACATCAAAGGTTGTTGCATTAAATTCATTAATACATGCAAAGGAGTTCAAAAAAGAATGCCCAGCCTACAGTAAGCTCTCTATAAATATTATATTTTTACACAAGCACTAGTGTTGGGGAATGCAATGATGTCTTTTGCTTAATCAGGCTTTCAGTGGGGGAGGAGGAGAAATATATTAAATAACTTAACGCAGATATAAGCAGAAAGTACAAAGTGGAAAACATAAAAGAACATAGAACCCAGGTGTTCCTCATCCAGACCCCTTAATAGCCTAAAAATCCATAGCAATGGGTGGGAAGCAGAGACATTCCTCCAGACCGTAGGTGGCGCTGCAACACCCCCAGCCGGCCCGATAAAGGGATATGGGAGGACGCGCTACAAAGGTCACGTGCGCTTGCATTTACCGCCCCGGCGTTCACTTGCTCTTCGTTCCACGTGATTCATACCCTCGGGGATGATTGGTCTGTACGAGGCACGTGGGCGGGGGCGGCTCGAGGAGGGGCGGGGCTGGGTGGGAGGAGGGGTGGGGCCGAGGGGCGGGGCTGGAGGGGGGGTGGTTCGGCGCGGGGGCCGTTGGCTCCAGACAAATAAACATGGAGTCCATCTTCCATGAGAAAGTGAGTGTCCGCGTTCGGTGGGGAGCTGTCCGCGGTGCGCTGGCTGCGGTGGGGCGCGGTACCTCCTCCTCTCCGAGCGCTTGGCCGGGGTCCGCGTCGCCTCCGTCCCAGTCTCGCCGGGCGGAGGAGCTTCACAGGGCGGGGAGCTTCACCGACGCCCCCACCGCACCCTGTGCCCCAGAGGCGGGTGCCGGTGGAGTCCCGCGCCGGGGAGCTGGGAGGGAATGAAGCAGGGCCGAGGGCGCCTTGGGGCACGGGAGGGGGGTGGCACCGAATGGGTTAGCTTTTGCGCTTCTCCTCCACTTTCCGTGGGATTCGTTCTCCAATCCCTTCTCCCCACTCTCCCTAGGTTTCTAGCTGTTCACCTCTTGGACAAGTCCCTCGACCCTTCCCAACTCCACCCGACTCCTCCAGTCCTGCTCCTGGCAGAATTAACTTTTCCTTCTCTGGGCTCCTCAATTCTATGTTGGAACCTCCCATACACTTAGATCTCTGGGGTTGTGTTCTTGTTCGCCTGCACTAGGTCCAGGAGCCTCCCGAGGGCAGGGTCCTTGGCTTGTCCCCTGTAGGGGCTGACACTTAGGGAAGTGAGGTAGGAAATCCTCCACGCCCCTAAATAGGGAAGTCGTCACAAGAGTTTTTGTTACGGGATGTTTAGGTTTCGTTTCTTTTGGTAGTTGCATCTTTCCGGATCAGGAGGCCAGCTCTCTTATTAGGTATTAGGAGTGGACTGGAATAATTGTGTTGTGGTCCGCCTAGTGTTTGTCTTTTATTCTTCGATGACCACGCAGTTGAAGATGCTGTTTGTGGCATGTGGAGAAGCTCGTCTTTTCTCACATACAGTAAACAAGCTATTTGGGTGTGAGTGAAACCTTCCTCAGGACAACTTTGGCACATGATACGTTGTTTCATAATAGTTTCATGTTTGGAAAGGGTTGCTAGTGAGGTTACTATATAGTAGGAGCAAAGGGGTTTTGTTTTGTTAAATACTTGTAAACTTTATCCATTTAAAAAGTCACAGTTCAGAGCCATCAAAGATGAAAGAGGCACAGTATAAATCTAAACGAGCGGTTAAGTAGAATGCTTTCCTTTGTAGAAAACATTTTAGCACATTTTGGCACTGGAGTAGACCAGTTTTTATGTGTGGGGAAGGACTCAGTGGTATAGTTATCACTAATCTTTTGACATGATTGACATGATTTATGAATCTTGCATAAGAGAAATTTAGTTGCTTGGTTAAGGAAATTGGGTGATGAGAACCCTACATATACATATTTTTATTATTAATTTTCAAAAGCTTTAGTGTAGGACCAGATCTTTCAAATGGAAGACTTTAAACATTTCCACACCACCTCTTGAGATTCATATAATATGTTTTTACAAATATTGATTGGTGGGTATGGGGTGCTATTTGGATAGATTTCAGTGAAGGCAACAACAACTGAACCACCAGATCAAAAGAAGCTGGGTGCTAGCCTCATAAAGGTGTATTTTCCTGAAAGAACTCACTATCCAGGGATGCCTGGGTGGCTCAGTCTGTTGAGCCTCTGCCTTTGGCTGGGGTCATGATTCTAGGGTCCTGGGATCCAGTCCTGTATCAGGCTCCTTGCTCAGCCGGGATCCTGCTTCTCATTCTGCCTGCCACTCCCCCTGCTTGTGCAATCCCTCTTTGACAAATAAAGTCTTAAAAAAAAAGTCACAGTCAGCATCTGTGTAGGCTTAAAGATACTTAAAAAGTACAATTTACCGGGGTGCCTGGGTGGCTCAGTGGGTTAAAGCCTCTGCCTTCGGCTCGGGTCATGATCTCAGGGTCCTAGGATCAAGCCCCGCATCAGGCTCTCTGCTCAGTAGGGAGCCTGCTTCCCCCTCTCTCTCTGCCTGCCTCTCTGCCTGCTTGTGATCTCTGTCTGTCAAATAAATAAATAAAATCTTTAAAAAAACAAAAAGTACAATTTACCTTTGTCATCAACTTAAATGTAATTAATAGATGAGGCTGGTAAGGTTTTGGGGGCATATTTCAAGAATGGAAAGTGCCTATAACCATAGGGCCCATTGTTAATCTTGTACTCAGTCCATTCTGGGAATGCTTAGCTTAATATGCCATTTTCTAGCACACTCCCTTCCCCTCTGCCACACACATTTAATCTTTGCTAGAGCCAGAGAACCAGCTTTGACTCTAATGAAGCTATGTATGTAGAGATACCTGCCTACAACAGGCCTTGCAACTACTTTCTGTGAGATGTTGGTTTCCCCATTTTCAGAGTTACCATTTTGAGTGTCCTTTTTAAAGTTAGAATCTAAGCTTAACAGTTGTTTGGTGATCTGTCCCCGGTGCCTAAGACAGTGCCTGGCACATAGTAATTGCTCAATAAATATTTAACTGAATTGAGAATTTTTTGAGCTTCTAAGATGTGTGTGGTGCTATTTATCTAAAGTAAATTTCTTTATAGATATTTTAGGCTTTCCAGGTTATCTATGGTATCTCATGTATCCTTGTTTTATGTGTGTATAGGTGTGTTACCCAACCATCTAAGATCATAAAACCCCGGGGCACCTAGGTAGCTTGGTCAGTTGCGTAGCTGGTTCTTGGTCTTAGCTCAGGTCATGATCTCAGGGGTTGTGTGGTCCAGGTCCGCGTGGGGCTCTGTATGGAGCACAGAGTCTGCTTGAGATTCTTTCTCCCTCCCCCCACTTCCTCCTTAGATGCACGCTCACTCTCGCTCTCTCTCTCTCTCAAATAAATAAAAACATCTTTTAAAAAAAATTTTAAATAGGGGCTCCTGGGTGTCTCAGTGGGTTAAGCCTCTGCTTTTGGCTCAGGTAATGATCTCAGGCTCCTGGGATCGAGCCCCACATCGGGCTCTTCGCTTAGGGGGGAGCCTGCTTCTCTGTCCGCGCCTCTCTGTCTACTTGTGATCTCTCTGTCAAATAAACAAATAAAATCTTAAAAAAAAATAAAAAAATTTTAAAAATAAAATGATAAAAACCATTCTCAGCTACTGGAGCAGGTTGTATTTGTCTATAGGTTAGAGTTTGCCAACCCCTAGCTTAAATCCTAATACTAAATGGCCACTAACTGCTGGGTGTTTTGGTTCTGGTGTCTGCTGTCATTTTTGTTACTATTTCTGTTGCTGCCTGCTCTTGGTACAGTCACTGTGCCATCTCAGTTGGTACTTTTAATGTAATGTAAACTGAGAGTGATAATCAAACTTTTGGGGATTGTATTTGAAAATACTTAGAAGATGCTGAGCTTTGACTATGATACCCATTTTGCCCTTCGGTGATTGTTGGTTCATAATTGTATTTAGGATAGTTGAGGTTTGGGAATAACCAAATTCCAAATGAGTGGTTTGAGGAAGTAATAATATCACAGACTTGAAACTTCTGCCTGAGTTTGAATCCCAGCTCTGCCATTTACTACCCATACGATCTTGGGCAAGTTACTTGTTATGTCTCTCTGCTCCAGTTTCCTCCTCTGTGGTGCGAGGATAGTAAAGTGTCCACCTCGGTTATAAGCACTTGGAAGGCTTCCTGGCCAGCAGTATAGACATACTGGCTGTTATTGTTATTCAGATGCATGTGTTCGCTGAACCTCATAATAGGGAGTGAGACCTTATCATCCCTGACGTGGGATAAAGATCTGCTAGGTTGATGGCGTGGCCCTTTAGGTTAGGCCATTTCTGAGCACACACCCTTAGGTTTATTCCTGATTTCTATTGTAATCTGTTGTAAACAGTAGTATCTCTGGGAATTTGAACTAGTGGAAGGTTGGTCCTGAAGACTTTGGGGACAATAAGGGAGTGGTGTGGTTCCAGTTACTATTTATGCTTTTTTTTTAAAACACCTTGGTAGGGACATCTAAGGGGCTCAGTGGGTTAAGCATCTGCCTTCAGCTCAGGTCATGATCTCAGGGTCCTGGGATTGAGCCCTGCATGGGTCTCCCTGTTCAGTGGGGAGTCTTCTTTTCTCTCTTCCTCTGCCCTGTGCTTTCTCTCTCTCTCTCTCAAATAAATTAATAAAATCTTAAAAATAAAATAAAATATCTTAGTTTGTTCATCCTCTGATCCCAACACAATAAGTCTGTGCCTGAAATCATGGAATTTCAGTACTACTGAATTTTGACTATGGCACAGATAAACTTCTATCTAACTTTGGTTAAAGTTCCATGAGAAAGAGGTGTGGGGATAAGTTGGGCGCAGGGATGCATAATCTTAGGTGCGGCCATTGTGCAATTTTTTTTGGTTCATAGAGAATTTTATTCATCTTGTGACTTTAAAAAATGATTTTAAATTTGGACAGAACAGTTCTTTTCTTCCATTAAATCATATTAGAAATACAGAACTTGATGTTTCCCATAGCAGTACAGTTTTACTTAGACAAGGTTTGATATCAAATGCTCTTTTTTTTGTATTTCAAGGCTTTTTTATAGGGACTTTAGTTTTTGTTTTTTTTTTTAAGATTTTATTTATTTATTTGACAGAGATCACAGGTAGGCAGAGAGGCAGGCAGAGAGAGGAAGGGAAGCAGGTTCCCCGCCGAGCAGAGAGCCCGATGCGGGACTCGATCCCAGGACCCCGGGATCATGACCCGAGCCAAAGGCAGAGTCTTTAACCCACTGAGCCACCCAGGTGCCCCACTTTCTTTAGTTTTTTATAGAGAGAATTTTTAAACTAATAGTTGGATTCACAATTTCAATGTATGTATTAAATGTGATGACCGTAGTTTGAGAGTACCAGGCTGAGGCATGTAGTCTGTCAGCTGGACAGAAAATTTGCAATAGAACTGTTCCCAGAAAATCCAGTGTCTGGTCACCGTAGTAGGGAGCTTTTGATTTGTGAAAATAGTTGTATCCTAGCAGAGGTCTTTTTGTTGTTACTTGAATTTTTTTTAACAAAAACAGTTTAGGGGCACACAGATCATCAGAGTACAGCTCAGTAAGGTCTCACCAAGTGAACACATAAATAATGTAAATAATTCTTAGATCAGGTAACAGAACATTTATCTGCATTCTATAAGCTCCCCTTAGGCCATCTTCCAGATACTCTCCCTCCAGCCCACCTTCACCCCTGCAAGATTAATCGCTATGCTGAATTCTAATGTCATAGATGAGTTTGCCTGTTTTTGAGCTTTGTAAATAGAATCATACACTGTGTGTTATTTTGAGTCTGTCTTCTTCTTTTTTTTAAGATTTTATTTAAAGAGAGAAAGTTTGAACAGGGGGAGGGGCAGAGGGAGTAGGAGAGAGAATCTCAAGCAGACTGTGCTGAAAGCAGAGCCCGATGCAGGGCTCAATCCCATGACCCTGAGATCATGACCTGAGCTAAAGTTAAAAGTTGGATGCTTAACCAACTGAGCTACCCAGGTACCCCTTGAATCTGCCTTTTTTTTTTTTTTAAGATTTTATTTATTTATTTAACAGAGAGAGAGAGATCACAAGCAGGCAGAGAGGCACACAGAGAGAGGGGGGGAAGCAGGCTCCCTGCAGAGCAGAGAGCCCAACGCGGGGCTCGATCCAGGACCCTGAGACCATGACCTGAGCCAAAGGCAGAGGCTTAACCCACTGAGCCACCCAGGCGCCCCGAATCTGTCTTCTTTAAGGTTGATTCACCCATACTGTTGCGGGTAGCTGTAGTTAATGTATTGTCATTGTCATATAGTATTCCCATGTGAATATAACACAGTTAACCTGTTCTATGCTGATGGCATCTGGGTAGTTTGGGTTGGGAACATTACAAATAGTGGCTCTTTTATAGATGTCTATTGATGAATGTATGTTACATTTCTAATGTTGGCATTATGCACGTAGTTGTGGAATTGCTAGATCATAGGGTTGGTATATGTTAAGCTTTAGTAGATACTCCAAATAGTTTTCCCGAGTGGGTGTGCAATTTACAAGTCCACCAGTGGTATACAATAGTTTTAATGTTTCTAATCTCCAACATTTTAGGCATTTTGGAGAGTCTGTAGTAGTAACGTTGTAGTTTTACCATATCATTCCCTGATGGTTAATGAAATGGAACATCTTTTTGTGTTTTTTAGCCATTTGGCTATCTTCTTGTGAATACTTCTTTGTCTTGCCCATCTTTCAGTACAGTAGAATATTATCAGTAGGAGGTCTGTGTATCCCTTCAATTCACATTTTATTTTTCAGAAGGAGTTGCTTTTTGGCAATAGGAATACAGTAGGAGGGGGGAAAAGGTCAAGACAAGTTCTATCTCACCATGTAGCTGTGACTTGAGGGAAAGATTGTGTCTTCACCTTCAGGTGAAGTACTTATTCTGTACTAGAATTTGAAGATGAGTTTATCTCAGTCCCCTGTCTCACACTCAGATGGTCTCAATGCTCCCTTCCTGTTCTGTTGTGTACATATACCCTGTATCATTTTCAGAAGCTGAATCTTGTTCCTAGAAAATTAATTCATCAGGAAAAATATGTATCTTGCAAGGTGTTGCTTTCTGGGGTTATCATCTCTTGAGTAACGTAGCTCAGAACAAATTGCACAAGGTAAGACAGGCTGGGTTAAGGCATAGACTTTACTGGGGAAAAAGAACTAGAGGGCAAGGTTAGCAGGAAAAGAAAAGTGTTGTCATCTTCCATCAACTTGCAGAGGGATCTGTGTTCACAGGAAGGGATCTCACCCACCAGTCTGTCTCCCTTCTTACAAGGCAAGCATGGGAGAGTGGCCTTGTTGTAGGGAGCAGGGTGATAGGCAGACTGCTTAGTGCCAGGCAGCTTGGATTTAGATTTGGGGAGCCAGTGGTGTGAGAGCCAGCCGCCCAGCACCTGAAGACCCTGGGCCCATGGGAAGTTGTACTCCCTCCACCCTGAACCATAGGAAGGTGGTGATCCCAGATATCTCTGGTTTCGTGGATGCAGCTCTCCTTGTTGGCTTGTCTGGAAATGAGCTCCAGGGGTGGTTTTTGGAAGTTTGCCCATTGTACTGTACTTCATACATGTTTTGTGCAAAGTTCCCCAAAGAGAACCTTGGCTGTCTTAGCTATAGTCTTCATTAACACCTAATGGGATCTTTCTTACCTGTATCAATTCTTGAAATTCTTTTGTTCATTGATTTCAAATCCCTTGACTAAGCATTTTTTTTTTTTTTT
>RCUC01134715.1:0-18272 GCA_003697995.1 Taxidea taxus jeffersonii | reverse complement strand
GGGCTCTGTGCTCAGTGCAGTTTGCTTGAGACTTTCTCTCTCTCTCTTTCTGCCCTTCCCCAAAACACCCACTCTCTAAAATAAATAAATAAATCTTAAAAAAAAAATAAGACAATCTCTATTACAATAAAGGGGAAATACTGGCCCTGGGGTCAAAATACAGGGTTTGAATCCCAGCTTTTGAATCCTAGGTTTATTACCAGTTGTGTGAATTTGGGCAAATCACTTGACATCTCAGAGTCTGTCTCCTCAGATGGTAGCACCTTTGTTATGTAACAGTGAGTATTAAATGAACATTTACATACATTATTTATCAACTATAAAGCATTATGCAAATATAGGTATTATTAACTTACATGAAGCCCTAAAGTTAGAATTTTTGGAAGTGAAGTTTAGGGCAAATGATGTCTGTGTTCCTGTAAACAGATCAATGCTACTAACAGCAATATCAACAATCATGGCAGTTTTAACTTTTGCTCAATCTTCACGTTTTATTTTCTTCCTACAGCACTGTGAGGCATTGCCAGTGTAGAAAATTTACAGAACAAGAAGCTGAAATAAGTGCTCCAGTGTCGGACAGAAAATCAGAAATAAAATCTGGATTAAATTCTATCTTGCATTGTGCATTTCCCCTCTTTAGAATAGCTTTGCTTAAGACCATTTATGGGAAAAAAGCATCTGTGGTTAAATTTAGCAGATAATGTTGAAAGATGAGACTAGGAGAATATATTTAGAGAGAGAGCCTACTTAATATGAATTGTTATCTGCTAGCAAAAGAAAAAAAAAGGGTTTCAGGTATTCCTAGAACTCAGTCTAGCAAATTATTCATTACTAAGAGGGAAAGTCTGTGATAACTGTAGCTAAATATTTTTTAAAGCATCTCAACTTTGCATTTATATCTGAAAGTGATTTTTTAATTTTTTTTAAAGATTTTATTTATTTATTTGTCAGAGAGAGTGAACACAGGCAGACAGAGTGGCAGGCAAAGGCAGAGAGAGAAGCAGGCTCCCTGCCAAGCAAGGAGCCCGATGCGGGACTCGATCCCAGGACGCTGGGATCATGACCTGAGCTGAAGGCAGCCGCTTAACCAACTGAGCCACCCAGGCATCCCTGAAAGTGATTTTTTAAAAAGTGATTTATTTTTTCTTATGCAAAGTGTCCCATACTTATTGATATGTTTACCTGGTGCACTAGCAAGCCATCAGTGGAAAGTAAGAGGATGCCCACCTCTGGCCACAGGCCACAGATGGAGGGAAGAGTACTTTGGGCCAGTGAGATTTTCTCTCTAGAAATTTGAGTAAAGAAATAGAGTCAGTCTGGCTATGATACCTATGAACTGGCCATTGCTTTCCTCTTATGTGGATCGAAAAGAGACTATTCTGCCAGAAGAGGAGGTTAGACTAGGTACAAAAAGAAAACCACCCACATTCTGATGACTTTTCAGTTCTTATTTCCAGTTCTTTTCTGGGGCCTGGTTGAATTCCTGACATTAGATTCTATGACACATCTGTGTCCTTCTAAATCTTCTCTTCTTGTTTTTGCTAAAGGTATCACTAGTTCTTTTCTGTTACATGTGTTCTCAGTATCCTAAATGACACATTATTTAATGGTCATTAATAAAGTAATAAAGCCTCTTACACAGGCTATTTGAGGAGGCTGCTGGTACATGTATTTATTGATACAGCCGTTTTAGGTGGTATAATGAAATTTTATTTTAAATATCCTTGTTTGGTGTAACTGATAAAACATTATTTATTTAATATAAAGAGCATAAGATATAGCCATGTAGATGGGGCATATTTAAGCAAGCCTGGCCAGTTTTAGTAAATAGGAATAGATTTCTAATGAAGGAGTGTTTTGCTATTGCTTTGTTCTGTGGAAGAAAACAACTGAATTAGAACAATTAACCAAATATTGATCAATGGCACATACTCGGGATCAGGAGTAGTCTGTTCAACCTTGATGGCAATATCTATGAAATACTTAAAATAAGCAAATTAAAATAAACGTGGTATTTAATGATGACTTTTTTATTAGCTAAGAGATTATGCAAAATGGCCATTCTTGAGTCATAATATAATTTATTTTATGTTTTAAACAAATAGGTGACTTTTTATCTCTGTTAATTAACATGGGTTGTATTTTTGCAGGGAGGATGGGGATTGCCAAGATGTAGTTCCTGCTCCAGAGTCACTCGGAATTTCAGAAGTTAGAAATCAGCTAAATTCTGACTTAGGATTCCATTTTGCTTTATTTGCCATTGCCAACTATAGATTCCCTGATAGTAACTGGTCAGCATCAAAATATGCCCGTTGCTGGTAATCAGAGAGATGAGGTATATCTAGAACCAAAGCAGGACATTATGTGTTTCAGTTTTGTCATATATGAGGATAATTAGTATGACATTCCCTACTCCTCAACTTTCCCAAGAACTTGTATAAACATCTCCCACTGCCTAAATGAAGCCAAATTTGGGATAAATGGCAAGATTTATGTATGGCCACCATACTTAAAAACACACTATAGATGACCAGTTGATGAATATGCATGCAGGCCACTAAGGTTTTGAATCGAGGTATGTGACTGGCATAATTGTAGTTAGCAAGTTATATGTGTTTAAAACAGTGATTGTGGGCACCTGGGTGGCTCAATTGGCTAAGCAACTGCCTTCAGCTCAGGTCATGATCCTGGAGTCCTGCAACTGAGTCCCGCCTCGGGCTCCCAGCTCCATGAGAAGTCTGCTTCTCCCTCTGACCTTCTCCCCTCATGCTCTCTCTCACTCTCTCTTTCTCTCAAATGAATGAATAAAATCTTAAAAAGAAAAATAAAAACAGTGATTGCTAAAATATGCAGATTTTAACAAAACATAGAACAGATTGTGCTAGGAATAATTAATTTAGAGTACTTATATGGGGATAAGTTAAAGCTCAAGATGTTTTACTTCTTAAGAAAAAATGCACTTTGGGGGTGCCTGGGTGGCTCAGTGGGTTAAAGCCTCTGCCTTCTGCTCAGGTCATGATTCCAGGGTTCTGGGATTGAGCCCTCCATCGGGCTCTCTCCTCAGCAGGGAGCCTGCCTCCTTCTCTCTCCGCCTGCCTCGGTCTACTTGTGATCTCTGTCTGTCAAATAAATAAATAAAATCTTAAAAAAAAGAAAAAAATGCATTTGGAATCTGCAAATGTCCAGTGATAATCAACAAAATGTTTTGTAAGGAGGATTCTGAAATCCTAATCCAAGTTAAATCATTGCAGTGATTTAAAATAAAGTCAGGGGCACCTGGCTGGCTCAGTCGTTGCAGCATGCTAACTCTTGATCTCAGGGTTGTGAGTTCGAGCCCCATGTTGGGTGTAAAGATTACTTAAACATAAAATCTTTAAAAAATCAAATAAGATAAATTGAAGTCAAACATGAGTTAAGTGTTTTCACGAGAATTAAACTTACATGGAATCAGGAAACTTCTGCTCCTCTCCATTATGTATTGTGCTTCTAGAAGCCACGATGGTTCTCCACTTAGTTCTTTTATGTATACTCAGTTACGATGTGATTTAATTGTATATGTTAATATCTGTCTGAAACAGTGGATTGTTCCAGAATTGGTGAAAACTGTACCAGTTAATCCCTCTGAATTTCAGAGAAACCTTTTTTATAGTTCTAGTTACTTTACAAACTATACTCTAATTTTAAGTGATAGCTAAGTGAAAATAAAATATAATTCAAGTTACTTTCAAAACCTATTCCAGGGCTCCTGGGTGACTCAGTTGGTGTCTGACCCTTGCTTTCATAATCTCAGGGTTATGGACTCAAGTCCAAAATCTGCAGGGTGGGCCAGTAGGCAGGAGATCCAGGGATAAGCAGAACTTGCAGTTCATATCTGAAGGCTGTCTTTTGCACAATTCCCTCTTGCTCAGAGGAAGTCAGTCTTTTGTTTTATCCAGGCATTCAGCTATTTGGACAACACCCCACCCCCACCACACACATACATTATGGGGAATAATCTGCTTTGCTCAAAGTCCACCAATTCAAGTCTTTATTTCATCCAAAAATACCCTTACAGGAACACCTAGAATAATGTTTGACTACATATCTGACATTGGTCTGGTCAAGTTGACAAAAAAATTAACACAAAGACCTATTCTTCCCATTTTCTCATTGGTCCCAGAGACTGAAAAACTTCATTCAGGAAAGTCATTGTTAATTTAGACAAATTATGGAGTTCTAGATATAGCTTGCTCTGTACAGTAAAATTTCAGTGGACATTGTGTGCCTGATGAACTAATTAGGCTATTAATAGAGTTAATAATGGGGCTGATAAAAATAATTCTTAATAGTAAAATGACATAGTATTTACTTCTAGAAGTTTCCTTTTTCCTAAATTTTTATACAACTAAAGGTTTAAAATGTCATTCATGTTGTCTTTTCTTTTTCTTCTCATGTCATTTCTCCTTTTTATTAACAAATATATTTTGTGAGTTCCTTGTAGCATATATTGTGAGTTTTGCATTTTAAAAATGTTTTTACTTTATTTTATTTTAAAGATTTATTTCAGGGCACATGGCTGGCTCAGTTAAGTGTCTGCCTTCAGCCAGGTCATGATCCCAGGGTCCTGGGATTGAGCCTTGCATTGGGCAACCTGCTCAGTGGGAAGTCTGCTTCTCCCCCTCCTTCCCACTCATGCTCTCATATCTTTGTCTCTCTCAAATAAATAAAATGTTAAGAAAGAGATTTTATTTATTTGAGAGAGAGAAAGAGCATAAGAGCAGGGAGAGGGGCAAAGAGAGAAAGAATCTCAAGGAGACTCCAAGCTGAACGTGGAACTCAACTCAGGGCTCAATTGCAGGACCCTGATGAGATCATGATCTGAGCCAAAATCAAAAACTGGTGGCTTAACTGATCCAGGTTCCCCAAAAGTGTTTTGATTTTGTTATATTTTTAAAATTTATTTTTTTAAAGAAGAGCCAAACATTTTATTTTATTTTTAAAGATTTTATTTATTTATTTGTCAGAGAGAGAGAGAGGGCACAAGCAGAAGAAGAAGCAGGCTCCCCCGTGAACAGGGAGCCCAATGCAGGACTGGATCCCAGGACTCTGGGATCACCACCCGAGCCAAAGTCAGGTGCTTTATGGACTGAGCCACCCAGGGGTCCCTGTTTTGATTTTAGATGCAACAATCTTTCTTCAACATTCACCAGGGCCTAGCAGTGAAAATGTTCCTATCTGGAAACTCCTACATTTAAACACAAGTTAAGCTCTTATTTCTTTGTACAAAGGCTGTTTAGTTTTTTATATAAAATATTAAACCTGATAAGGAGCTTATATAAATTTGAGGAAAGAATTCTGGAATGAGATATACCAAAGAGATAATAATAGGGAGATGGAAAGGAACTCGTGCTGAGAAAATGGGGGAAATTCAAAGTGGTCTTCAAACTTCTCTGTATTATATTAAAAATCGGTATGAAGAATATATGCACTGATCACTTTTGTAATTAGCAATGAAAAAATAACACGTCTGATTCCCTTATTTTGCAGATTGCAGAATAGTGGCTTGGAGGAGGTCGTTCTACTGGTAGCAACAGGACTAGAAGCCAGTTCCACTAAGCCATGTCGCTTAGTCCCATGCTCTAAATCATCTACCCAGCCAATAATGTACTACAAAGGTCAAAACCATCTTTTTTTTCATATACTGAATATAGAAATATTAACTAATCTAGGATCTTAGTAGGTTCTTTTAGAGAAATTCAGTTGCAAGATTCAAGTTTGTGTTTTCCAGTAGGAAAGAAAACCAGAGTGCCTTGGAGAAAGGACTGTGAAGAACTGGTGGGCCTGGAGATGAGTTAAAGAAGGAGAAAGGGAGGGTAGAGAGGCATAGGGCTACGCTGGAGTGGGGCTGGTGCATGGACCAGTGTCCTTTACCAGTAGTCAAATGTGGCTCCCATGGAGTATGAAAAAAGATAGCACTTAGTAGTTGCCCTGAACTGGGCTCTCAGGGAGCCTGGGTGGCTTAGTGGGTTAAAGCCTCTGCCTTTGGCTCAGGTCATGATCCCAGGGTCCTGGGATTGAGCCCTGCATCAGGCTCTCTGCTCAGCAGGGAGACTGCTTCCTCCTCTCTCTCTCTCTGCCTGCCTCTCTGCCTACTTCTGATCTCTGTCTGTCAAATAAATAAATAAAAATCTTTATAAAAAAATAAAAATTTAAAAAAAGTATTGGACTCTCAACCAACTGAGCCACCCAGGCACCCTGACACATGTTCTTTTATCATCTCGAGCGGATATTTATTTATTTTAGCTATTTAAAATTTTATCATTTTAATTTTTCCTTGTTTAAGACACCTCAACAAGCTTTTTAATTTCTGAAGTCAGAAACTGCATTTTGCATCCCACTCCATAAGGAGTATGCAGTGTATGCATTGTTTATTGAATAAGTAGAGACTTAAAAGTGAAATTATTGTAGTTTCATTTTTTTAAAAAAAAGCTTATTGGGGCACCTGGGTGGCTCTCAGGGAATTGGGCTCTCAGGGAGCCTGGGTGGCTCAGTGGGTTAAGCCTCTGCCTTCAGCTCAGGTCATGATCTCAGGGTCCTGGGATCGAGTCCCGCATTGGACTCTCTGCTCAGCAGGAGCCTGCTTCCTTCTCTCTCTCTCTGCCTGCCTCTCTGCCTACCTGTGATCTCTCTCTGTCAAATGAACAAATAAAATCTTAAAAAAAATTTTTAAAAAAGCTTATTTATATAAAATCTCTACACTCAACATGGGGCTTGGACTCATGGCCCTGAAATCAGGAGTCATATGCTCTTCTGACTGAGCCAGCAAGGACCCTTGAAATTCACTGTAGTGGTTTTTTTTTTTTTTTTAAGGTTTTATTTATTTGTCAGAGAGAGAGCACAAGCAGGGAGAGCAGCAGGCAGAGAGAGAAGCAGGCTCCCCGCTGATTGGGGAACCCCATGTGGGGATGCAGGACTCAACCCCAGGACCCTGAGATCATGACCTGAGTTGAAGGCAGACGCTTAACCAACTGAGCCACCCAGGAGTCCCTCATTGTAGTTTATAAATTCACTTTATAGTATCAAAATAAAATATCCCAAACTCTAAAATGGTCTTTTATATATTTATTTTATTTTTCTTATTTTGGGGCCCCAAATGGACTTTTAAAATGAAGAACCTGTCCAATGAGGACAAGCTGGGGACTATCTAGTTCTTACTCACCTTTGTTTCCCTCATCTGACACTTGAGATAGAATTGAGTTCATGGTGTGTTTAGGGAGACGGCTGTGAAGTCACCACGTCACACTTCTCATGCTTCCTCCTGCTAGACATTGTGTTTGTCTCTCCATCATCCTTTCACCTTCACCATGCAGCAGTCCAGAGGCTTGAGGAGGAGACTGACCCCTTCCAGTAGTCCCATCACCTCGACACAGAGAGTTTGTTCAGGTAATCCAAACCTAAGTCAGTCGGTGATTCAGGAAAAAGGGCAGATGACCAATTCAGGCTTATAACTAATGACTTCTGTTTTAAAAAGGTTTCTCATTTTTTTGAAAGAAAGGTTTCTCTCTCTCTCTCTTTTCTTAAATGAAATTGGTCTCTCTCCTGGCTAAAGTGAAATGCAGATGGGAAGTTGGAACTGCTGCACTCATTTTGTCACAATGAAGGAAGCCAGAATTAAGATGATGCTGATACCATAGATATCAGAGCAAAGAGATGGAAAGACAGGAAATCCTTGATGATAGTGTTGAGATTATGTCAGTGATTCCCATCTAACCATGGGCAGATCCAGGTTTAGCTTTGGAGTGACTTCAAAACTTACACAATTTAAGAGTTCTCTTTAAGAAAAAGAATGCAAGATTACAAATGCAAAAGGAAGTTCAAATGTAAATATTTAATTAAGAGAAAAAAAATCATACCAAATCATGAATTTTGAAAAGCTGACAAATATTCCCAAATCAACTATTTTTTTGTTTTCTTTCCTGCCTTATATATCTTTATGGTAGATTTTGCTCCTACTTTTTGGGATGCATTTTCTTTTATGTCCTCTTCTTGAGACAATAGCATTAAAGAGATTTTGTAATATTGAAGAGAATGCAGTGTTTCCTCTTCCATGATCCAAATTTGTTTTGTTTAAACCTTAAAAAAGTTTATTTCATTTATATGGCATTTTTGTAATGGCATCCGAAGTGTACAAGTTTGTCAAATTTGGGAGACCCTCCATCACATTTCATATGTGACCTACAGGATTTCAGGGTATTTCAAATTTTCTTGAACAATGATAGTCCTAAATCTTACATCTCAAAATGTAAAATTTAGTGCACTTTGAGTTGATTACTGTAGTTACTAACTGCCCTTAGTGTCTTCTTTGTCATGGCAGATTATGAATTTCCTGCTCTCCTCATTGATATCAGTATCTTGGAGCAGCTACATACATGTGGCTCCTCAGTTCTGTTTATTGCACTGCTGTAGTTTGTGCCCTAGAAGCACAGGGATTCTGGTAAGTTCTATCTCAAATGATTCCCATCATAAAAAAAAAGAGCCTGGTGCATTTTTAATTTTTATATACTGCATCATCCAGTGTATACCTGGCAGGAGAGAACTTCTGTTTCTGCTTACACTTAACCCTATCTGATGATCTGATTGGGTTCCTTGTGTCGTGACTCAGCTCAGCAGATTACACTCACTGATGGGTGTGAAGTGGCCGTCAGCTGGTGGGTGGTCACTGGTTGAGCAGGGATGCAATCTTTGGTGACCAGTGGTTGGCTGGCCCTCAGCTGAGGCAACAGGGAATACTAGGCTTTGTGTGTCCCATCTTCCAGGAAGCTCTCTTGGGCTCCTTCACAGGGTGGTCACTATTCCAAGATCTGTAAGAGAACAAGTCCTGAAGCACGAGTCCTTTTCAAGTCTCTGCTTGCTTCATGGATGGAATCATTAGAGTCTCACAAGCCCTTCCCAATGCTTAAACCCTGCCTTGGTCTGGTCTGGTGCTCTTCTACCTTCGTCCTAACCCTGATCCAACAGTAGTTAGGTACAGGGATATGGCCTTAAAGGATATCTAATGATGGAGCTGAATCAGTTTTCCTTATTCCTGTCTTCTGTTAGGATGCATAATTTGTACAATTCTTTCCTAGTAGAAGTATTTTGTATTAAAATGGAATGCTTTGTCCCCAGTAATCAAGTTTTAAGCCTACCATCCCACATTATCATTGGCATTTCATGTCTTCAAGTTTGTTTTCTGTATTTGCAGCCTGAATCTAGGTGAAATTTTCTGGTACTGACAAATTTTCAGTAATTGAGTTGTAGGTTTACATTCTTTGTCTTGTAAGCAAAACCCAAGTTCATTATGTAGGACTGATAAGTAATCACAATCTTCTCAGGGAACCAGAAACTGGCATGCTGTGTTAAGGCAACAGCTGCCCATGTCTTTACACCACCAGGATCTCCTCATCTGGTTATTGATGCTAACACAAGTGTGAGTCTGCTGCTAAGTGCCAGGGGTCAGTTTGCGAATGATGTCTCTCTTGAGAACTAATCACTAAAAGCATTACCTTCCCAGACAGAGACCACAGCAATGGCAAGCCATGTGAAGCTGACACATTATCTTCCTTTCCATTATATATGAAACTCTAATGACAGCACACCTTTCTTTGTTCAGTTACATTTTTTTTTTTTTTTTTTTGTGAGCTCTAAAACCCCATATCTGACCCAGAATGTTCAACTGGGACAAGTTCTAATGGGTTGTTACTTTCAAGAGAAATCAAAGCCCTAAGTTAATAGAGAACAGCCAGTGGTGGAGTGGTCAGTGGTAAACAGTGTTGTGGGAAAGAATGGTGAATCTAGAAGGATGAAAAGAAACAAGCATATGTTACAGAGAATGACTTTTTACACTAGCAGATTGGGAGAGTCTGGCCTGCTATCAAGCATCTGAGGTCCTGCTGATAGGACCTCCACCTTCACAGATAAAAAAAGAACACAGTCTGGACAGAATATACTCTCATACTCTCCTATATCCTGGGCAAAACACCTTAAAAAAAAAGTTCTGCACTCTAGATGAAAGATGATCCTGATGAATAAGCCTCCCCTACTGCAAAAATCTAAGAGTGATTTCTACGCCAATATCCTTAAAGAGCCTAGAGAACATAACCATTTGAGGACCGTCCAAGGATTAAATTCAAATCTTAGTATTTTGTTTGCTTCTTAACTTATAAATATAATGCAGATTTGATTTTCCTCTAATGGATTTGCTGGAAGTACAAGTGAAAATCACAATCAGTTAAGCGAGAAGTTTGATTATACCTAACCATTTACTAGTATTACTTAGTAGCAAAGGAATACCAACAAAAATGGGCAGCAACTTTTGGGGCTTCCCCACATGGTCTGTTGCTTGCTTTGTACTGCCCCCTTCCTGCCATCCATGTCCAGCCAGAGTGAGTAAGGACCTCGGGGGCTGGTGCTGAAAGAATCCCTCACTGGGAAAACTTAAATATAGACTGTATATCAAAAGACACTATTAAATTGATGTCAGTTTTCTTAGATGTGGTAAGGGTATTGTGATTATGTAGGTGAATGTTTTTTTATTTTTAGATGAGGCATTTGACCTATTTGGGGTGGAATTTTCTGATGTCTTCATTTTACTTTCAAAAAAACCTGTATGGTAACATTTGCCTTTGGCTCAGGTCATGATCCCAGAGTCCTGGGATAAGCCCTGCATCAGGCTCTCTGCTCAGCGGGGAGCCTGCTTCCTCCTCTCTCTCTGCCTGCCTCTCTGCCTACTTGTGATCTCTGTCAAATAAATAAATAAACAAATCTTTAAAAAAATATGGAAAAGGAGAAAAAAAAGGAGGGAGGCGGGGGGGGGGCAAATACAAGCAAATGCACCAAATGTTAAAATTATTTGGTGTCAGTAAAAAAAAATGTATGGATGTTAATTGTACCACTTTTATTTCACTATTTGGAAGGTTTGAAAATTTTCAAAATAAAATGTTGGGGAAAAAGACATATGTAAAAAGAAATTATAGTCCCTGACCTCTAGTGATTCTAGAAGTTTCTTTGAATCATTTCTAAAGAAAGCCCCAAACCAAATTCTACATTCTAAGTGAAAGGTGATCCTAATGAATAAGCCTCCCCTACTGTAAAAATAAAAGAATGATTTCTATGCCAACATCCTTAAGATCCTAGAGACTATACTTATTTAAGGACTGTCTGTCCAAGTTTCTTTGAATCAGAATTGAGAGGCTGACACTCCATACCAGGCATCTGGTGGTCCATGCATTAGTTAGTTCAGGCATTGTTCCTCCAAAAACTAGAAAGCAAGTGAGCAGGAGGGTTGCTGTGGGCAGGACTTCATGTAGCAGAGGGAGAGCCTAGGATGCTGTTTGATTTGCTCACTGATCTTATAAGTGGATGTGGGAGGTGGAGGGTTAAGCACAAAGTATTATCCAAAGATCAAACTAGAACAATCCTAAAATTTTTATGGAATCAAAAAAAAAAAAAAACCAAGAAGGCCAAAAAAATTTAAAAAAAAAAAAAAATTGAAGGTATCATAATTTCAGAGTTATGTTACAGAATATGTTATTTGAAAATTATGTGTTATTTATAGTTATATAACTAACATATAACTAATATAATTATAACATATAATTATATGTTATTTGAAATTATGTTACATAATTTCAAGTTATGTTACAGAGCTGTAGTAATCAAAACAGTATGGAACTGGCACAAAAATAGACATGTAGATCAATGGAACAGAATAGAAAGCCCAGAAATAAACCCACAATTATATGGTCAACTAATTTTTGACCAAGGAGGCATATGCAATGGAAAAAAGCCTCTTCAACAAATGGTGTTGGGAAAATAGGACATCTACATGCAAAAGAATGAAACTGGACCACGTTCTTACACCATATACAAGAATAAACTGAAAATAGATTAAGGACAAAAGTGTGAGACCTGAAACCATAAAAATCCTAGAAGAGAGCAAAAACAGTAATCCCTTTGACATCAGTCTAACAATATCTTTCTAGATAGTATTTCTTTGAGGCAAGGGAAACAAAAGCAAAAATAAACTATTGAGACTATATCAGAATAAGAGCTTCTCCACAGCAAAGGAAACAACCAACAAAACAAAGACAACCTGCGGAATGGGAAAATATTTTGGCAACTGACATATCTGATAAAGGATTAGTATCCAGAATATACAAAGAATTTATATAACTCAATACACAAAAAGCACACAAAAACCAAATAATCCAATTTAAAAATGTGCAGAAGACATGAACAGATATTTCTCCAAAGAAGACATTCAGATGGCCAACAGACACATGAGAAGATGCTCAATGTCACTCATCACCAGGGAATGCAAATTGAAACTACAGTGATGTATCACCCCACACTTGTCAGAATGGCTAAAATCAAAGACTCAAGAAACAGCAAGTGTTGGTGAGAATGTGGAGAAAAAGGAACACTTGTGCATACTTGGTGGGAATGCAAACTGGTGCCACTGTGGAAGACCATATGGCAATTGAACTACCATATGATCCAGTAATCGCACTACTGGATATTTACCCAAATAATACAAAAACGGTATTTCGAAGAGATATATGCATCCTATCATTTATTGCAGCATTACTTACAATAGCCAAACTATGGAAGCAACCCAAGTGTCCATTGGTAGATGAATGGATAAAAAAGAAGTGAAATACAGATACACAATGGAATATTATTCAGTCACAAAAAAGAATGAAGTCTTGCCATTTGCAACAACGTGGATGGATCTAGAGGATATTATGCTGAGCAAAATAAGCCATTCAGAGAAAGACAAATACCATATGGTTTCACTCATACATGGAATTTAAGGAACAAAACAAATGCACAAAAGAAAAAAAAGACAAACCAAAAAAACAAACTCTTAACTACAGAGAACAGAGGGTTACCAGAGGGGAGGTGAGTAGGAGGATTGGTGAAATAGGTCAAAGATATTAGGAATGATCTTAATGAGCACTGAGTAATGTGTGGAGCTGTTGAATCACTGTATTGTATACCGAAACTAATGTAACATCATATGCTAACTACACTGGAATTAGGTTAAAATTTTAAAAAACCTCAAAGAACATAAGGTTGAAGTGATTCATATATTTCTCTGTTCTCTATTTTGCTGCATCATTTATTACTGTTTTGGTCTGAGAACCAGATCTGTTTTCCTGGTCTCAAGGAACAACTTTTTATACCAAAGAGCAGGAAGTGCCATCCTGGGAGTTTCTTTTCTTTTCTTTTTAGATTTTATTTATTTATTTGACAGAAAGAAACACAGTGAGAGAGGGAACACAAGCAGGGGGAGTGGGAGTGGGAGAAGCAGGCTTCCCGCTGAGCAGAGAGCCCAATGCGGGGCTCCATTCCAGGACCCTGGGATCACGACCAGAGCTGAAGGCAGATGCCCAACGACTGAGCCACCCAGGTGCCCCCGGGAGATTCTGATGCAAAAGACGAGCCGTGCACTTGTTTGTACCTGTGTGCGTGTGCCGCGTGCATGCATGCGGGTACATTCGCTAAGCGTTTGAAACAACTGCAGACTGCTACACTGGAAGGAATGATATCAGTGTTTCCTAAACTGTTTCCCCTTTTGAAAAAAAGTGCTTTGGGGCGCCTGGGTGGCTCAGTGGGTTAAGCCTCTGCCTTCGGCTCAGGTCATGATCTCAGGGTCCTGGGATGGAGCTCTGCATCGGGCTCTCTGCTCTCTCTCTCTCTCCCTGCCTCTCTGCCTACTTGTGATCTCTCTCTCTCAAATAAATAAATAAAATCTTTATTTAAAATTAATTAATTAAAATTTTTAAAATTAAAAAGTCCCAGAGCGCCTGGGTGACTCAGTAGTTGGGCGTCTGCCTTTGGCTAGGGTCATGATCCCAGGGTCCTGGGATGAAGCCCCACATCAGGCTCCCTGCTCAGCGGGGAGCCTGCTTTTCCCTCTCCCAGTCCCCCTACTTGTGTTCTTTCTCTTGCCGTATCTCTCTCTGTCAAATAAATAAATAAAATCTTAAAAAAAAAATTCTGGGAAGTCCCACAAAAAGGATAATGTTATGTATTAACGGTTTAGCACAGGGTTTTCTGAACTTACCAGGACACCTACTGAATACTATGCTACAGGATGCTCAAGTCTAAATGCAACTACGAGAGCTATTTAAAACTATCACACATGGAACGCCTGGGTGGCTCAGTGGGTTAAAGCCTCTGCCTTTGGCTCAGGTCGTGATCCCAGGGTCCTAGGATCGAGCCCCGCATCGGGCTCTCCGCTCAGCGGAGAGCCTGCTTCCCCCTCTCTCTGTCTCTGCCTGCCTCTTTTCCTACTTGTGATCTCTGTCAAATAAACAAATAAAATCTTTAAAAAATATATAAAAAAATAAAACTATCACACATTCATGTTTTCTACTAAATTCTGTTGCTATTAAATGACAATCTAGAAACAATGGTTTTCCCAGAGACTGGTTTTGTATACACTATTGTATGGTAAGTTATGGTTGGAAAGTTCTGGGAGCCAATGTGACTTAGATATAAATCTTCAATGAAAATGAGGCATTCGAAAAGTAGAATCTTAATCTATGGAGACATCCAAATTAAGAAAACACACTTGTAGTTGTTTCTAGACACACATACATTTTAGAAAGTAAAGTGTATCCTGGTATTCACTAATGCTAAATATTCCCAATCTCATTGTCACTGCCATGCTAAATTCTTTCTTCCATATCTTTTGCTATTCTCTTGCACTTCATTATTGCCACCAACTCTTCCTTAAAAGTGTTGCCTAGGACAAATGGATGGGTAGATAGTGGATATATGGATGGACAGATGGATAGATAGGTGGCAGGATGTTAAAACTGAAGTTTTATCCAGAACACCAAAATAAAATGGATGTGAAATGCCAGAGACAGATTCCCATATGCAGAATTTACAAGAGAGATTTTCTTAAGACTCTTAGATCAAGGATATAAAGTGGTGGAAGGAAAAGTGGGGCGGTCTTTGAGGAGCCCATGCAAATGGCCCATCAGAGAGCCAACCTATTATTTTTAAAAGCTATATTATTTAGTATTTATTTGAGAGAGAGACAGAGAGCATGAGCAGGGGCGGGGGGAGGGGTACAGGGAGAGGGAGAAGCAGACACCCCGCTGAGCAGGGAGCCTAATTCAGGGCTGGATCCCAGGACCCTGGGATCATGACCTAAGCCGAAGGCAAATGCTTAACTGACTGAGCCTCTGAGGCGCCCCAGTGCTGATTACATGTTTGCCAGGCCAGAGAGCACACAGTCTCTCCTCCTACTCTACATTCCCTAGTCCCTTGCAGGGGTCTGAGACTGACCTGAAAGCTGAGGTTGGGGTTAGAGGTGGAGGGAGAGATACCAACCACACAACCCCCTCTCTCCCTGCAGGTTTGTAGTCTGCAACAGGACTGAACTGGGTAGAAAAGAATCAGTTTATTTACTTAGCCATTCATTCATGCATTTGTTCATTGCAATCTCTACACCCAACATGGGGGTTGAGCTCAACCCCAACATGAAGAGTGGCAAGATCTACCAACATGAGCCAGCCAGGCAAACAGGAAGAATCACCTTTAAATCAAGTTCAGAATTCTGTTTGACATCTTGGGCTGGAAAGTCTAATTATGAATTAAGACTGTGACTTAAAGTGACAGCCACTTAAAGTGAGAGTGAATGATCTGTTAATTAAGATTGAGCTGAAAAGTTATGGAAACTGGCACCGTTTTCATTTCAAATTTGGGGAGAGGTTGTCCCTGCTTAACTCATCGTAAAGAGCACATGGAAGATAGAAGTAAAGTTGTGCTTGATCACACACATCCCTGTTTCTCAGCCCCAGTGGTCATGACCTAACTTTCTGTTTTGCCTGCAGTGGCCTTATTCTGAGTCTGTGCACCATGCAAGTTGTGCATTCACGTGGCTGCTAGTGTTAGATGATGGGTAGATGAGAAAGTAAAAAAGATAAGATAGTAAGATTGATTGATAGTTAGTTTACAGAACTTCTACTCTAACAATTCCCAGATGTTTCTGGAGAATCCTAGAGATACCCTGGAATGATGCAAAAAGGGGTTGAGAATGTTTGTCTTACTGCTAGACCATGAACTCCTTGCAACAACGGACTGGTTCTTGAGCCTTCTTCCAACAAAGGACTGGTTCTTATTCATCTTTTTTTCTCAAGGTTTACTTCAATTGCCAGAACACAGAAAAAGCTGATAAACTACTCTTAATTGTTAATGTACCATAAGTAACATTACAGTTCAATCAGTATTGTTGATTTTTTAACTATATATTTCAGTAATATTAATGCTATTGACTTATTACTATTTTCCAATGTGAGAATTTAGTCCTCCAGCATATCATTTTAATATGTTCCTTAAATCATAATTCAGTACTTTTTTTTCCCACTGAATTGTAACTATAAAAACTTTGTACATCCCTGCATCATTGCTTAGTAAATTTTAATGGAGCCACAAGATGGGAAAATGCTGGGAATTCTCTTGTTGTCAGTCAAGCCTGATTACACTCTGCTCTCACCTGCCCTTGTCCCCTTCTGTCCTGCCATTCTTGCCCATGAACCTGTTTTGCCATAAAACTGGGCTTTTTGGCATCCCCAAATGCACAGTGTTTCCTCCCTTCCTGCCTAATGATTTCCTCCCGCCTGGAGTGCTCTTCCTGTTCCTCTTTGCCCTTTGCCCTACTTACTCTTGCATCTTAATGGATCCCTCATAACTCTGTCCCACCTTCTCTATGGCATTGTCCCGGGTCAGCCCAATACACAGGGACCTCTTCCTCTGACTCTGGGGATCTACCAGGCTACATCACTCAGGAGGCATTAACTTATTAACTTTTTGTGTGTGTTTGCATGATTTGACCATCTGGATTTTGATATTTTGAGGCTAAGGATTCTGTTTTACTTTTATTTGTTTCAAGATTTTTTTTTATTACTTAAGTAATATCTTCCCCTAACAAGGAGCTCGAACTCACAACCCTGAGATCAAGAGTCACATGCTCTTATCAACTGAGCCAGCCAAGTGCCCCAATTCTGTTTTAGACATTTTGATTTCCCTCACATGCCTTGGACATAATAAGAACTGACATAATTTGACTTATTTAAAGTTGATTTTTCTACTTTAAAATAGGCAGAGGAACTGTGCTAACATTTCTCAAAAGGTAACAAAAGGCAGCCTGGAATGATTGAAAATGTGAGTGTTATTATATACTCTGATTAAAATTCTTAAAGCAATTCAAATGAGTATTTATTGGGTGAATAAATGAATAAAATAAACACTGAATATTGATTTGGTACATATGTAATGTAACTATGTTGGAGGAGGATGGGAGAAGAATGTGTATATTGGCATGGGGCTCACAGGAAGAAAGCTAAATTTTCATCTTCCATAGTAATTAGGAAATCAATACATAATTTCTAAAATGGAAAATAATTCAACAAAATAACAGTGTAAATATATTACTTAGGATCATGGAGGTAAATAACAAAAGAGCTAAAAAAGTGCAAAAACATGGTTACCCCCATAGACCTTTTATCTCTTGGGAGCACATCTCACTCTCTTGATTTTAAAGCAAATATATTTCCAATTCCAGATTTCTTAGTTTCTCTTTATTTTTAAAAAACTTTTTAAAAGATTTTATTTATTTATTTGACAGAGAGAGAGATCACAAGTAGGCAAAGAGGCAGGCGAAGAGAGGGGGAAGCAGGCTCCTCACTGAGCAGAGAGCCCGATGCGGGGCTCTATCCCAGGACCCTGAGATCATGATCTGAACGGAAGGCAGAGGCCTAAGCCACTGAGCCACCCAGGCACCCAGTTTCTCTTTCTTTTTACATCTTTAGGTTGTGTCCTGCTGGGCAAACAACTTACAACTTACTTGCTTAAAATCTGAGCTCATCTCTCTCTCTCCTACCATACTGAGAGGTTTCTGAAACTTTGCATCACTTGCAGGGGCATCATTTGTTATTCCTTCCTCCTTTTTCTCTAGTCATTCAACAAGTATTTATTGAATACCTACTCTATTTGAGCCATTGTACTGGACCCTGGATAAGTAAGTAATTGATAAGTCACCCTTCATAGTTAAGATGATTCTTTTCCAGTGTTCCTTTGGTCTGCCTGCTTTGTTTTTAGTTTCTGCAGTCTCTTCCCTAAAGTAGATGATAACCATTGGTTCATTGCCCGGGGAAAACAAAATTATTCATTCTTAGGCTATGAATATAAATCTTGGCAGTCATCTTGAGGTCAAGCCAGAGAATGCAGGTCAG